>JAHLJT010005437.1:60858169-60910312 GCA_031308135.1 Acheta domesticus | reverse complement strand
TATACATAAAACTGGATGTTGGTATAAATATATATGAGTTAAACTCCGTTGGACCGATCTCCATGAATGTTGGCTCTTCTGCGTGTTTTTTCTCCCAGGTTTATGTGCTGTTAATTCTGTTGTAGCTCCACTACATGGCGCTGTAGAACAAAAACTAAATATTCACGTCAATGTAACCCGCAACACACTCGGCAGCATTTTGAATCTGTATCGTTGAATAAGTCCTAAACGAGGCGTTCTAGGGACTTAAAAACTAAACTTCTGAGGTCGAAGGCCTCAAAGAAACGTTTATCACACCATAATGTACAGAATGAGCTCTTCTCGAACATTCTATTACATTTTTGCTGGTCCGGCGCTTCCCGATATTATCTCACCTGCTCAGAGACGTGTAGAATCTGTAAGAAAATGTGAATGAGAGGGACAGAGAGCGACTGAGACAGACAGACAGACAGGGGCAGGGTGAGGGAAGAAAGGAGATACATTGAGAAAGGGAGATGGTAGGGGAAAGAGGGAGATGAAGGACATAACAACGTCTGCCGGGTTTTCGTAGTAAATAAATAAAATACACCGTTTGAACACGGTTTTTCTTTTGGGTTTTGAAGTATGAAGCTTGGTGTGTGTGAAAGTGCAGGGTGACAGCAAATCTTGGATCCCGGACTCATCTCGAGACCGCCCCATAACAATTTTGGCGCCGGTATCTCTACAATCCCTGTCCCCACACTTTTTCCTTAAAAATGAAAGATAGTAAAGGGTTCTTTAAGAAATATCAATGTACACTTTTTGATATTTCTTACCGTTTTGTAGTTGGTTCATGTTTTGCAACTCAACTAATGTCTTGGCAGTATCTCTAATCGAGAAGTCCTGTTTTTTCGACACGAACCTGATAGCCAGGTCGAATACAGCAGCTGTCTGGCGATGCTATTTATTTATTCATTTACGTCAGCTATTTATTTATTTATTTATTTATATACGTCAAAAACAGTTTAAAACTGTGTGCGACGAGCTTATGGGGAGAAGTGAAATTTGTGCACGTTTTCATAATTCTGTGATCTCTATCCTAAACCATATTGTAGTCGAATTTTGAATATAGAAAAAAATATTCGCTCGTATTCTAGCGGCCGGCTTCTACATTTCTTCCCCGTGTTGTAGCACGTCTTCTTTTCGAGGCTTCTTCTATCAAGGACTTACACTCTAGGCTCCTACTGCTGGAAGTGGAAGGGCACCAGTTTCTTTTCCCCTTGACATTGTCATTGATCTCTTTTATGTTTACTTCATTTAGATTATTTTCTTTTCATGGAGTGAAAAGCACTGATATGTTAAAAGGGGAGCATTGCTTTCTCTGGTACGGTGTTGGCTCCTCTTATTGGTATGTTGGCAAATATTTTGTTTTCTCGCACAATTGAACTATGCTCGATTAAGGAGGTGTACGTGGTTATAACTATCCCCCTCGTTTTCTATAGCACGTACTACACGACTGTGTAATGATTCTTTAGAAACATGAAAGCTATAGATGCGTTCGTCACTGGCATGCTATTCTCATATAGTTAGTTTTGGGGTATTTAATAGATTTTGTTTTTAAAAACGTTGTGTGCATAAAGGTTGTAAAAGGCGACCTACTTCCCAATCACTAAGGGTCAGTTGTTTTGATTTCTTGCAAACTCCATAAATGGTGCAAAATGGTTGTTTCTACTCTCCAAACAATACAGAAGGAATGAAAGTCTATTAAGACCCTTAACGATGGTCGTTAATGCTTTGGAATGTAATGAATATTCTCATGAAGTAATTTTATTGCTATTGAGAGAGTTCTGCGCGAGAGAAAGGAACATGGAAGGGGGTCATCGTTTTGATGATTCATCATACGTCTAAACGGTTACAGGTTTATAGATCGTTGTACGGACCATTCCTGAAGTACAACACCACAGTTCATGACCCTTTTGAAAAGGTCAATTTGAAAGAGTTAATGGAATGTTTGAATTAACTTTGCCTTCCACACTTTTTTACGCAGGACTCCAACCTGCAGACGTACCACAGGGCGCCAACTGAAGTCACCGCAGGACCCCTGACCGAAGGTCCTACGGTTCGACTTCCGACAGTGGCAGGATTTTCGACATGAGCTCTATAGTTAGGTCAAATGAATGCAGGAGAATTGTAGGGGCCGGCTACTCTGATCGGCTAGTTTCCGTGATTTCTCTTATCAATACTAGGCGAATGCTGGAACAAGTACTCTTAAAACGGATTCGATGGTGTGACGGTTAGCCACGCAAATTTCGCTACGCTCCTTACACCTAGCGGAGAAAGAAGGTATTATCTCGGGCGACGAAACAGGTGATTTGAATTTAGCTCAGAGGCGACTGTCATACCCAAGTTCGCGGGTTCAAACCCGATCGAAGCCGTGGATTTTTAAGGGCGAAAAAATCCTTCGTACGCCTTCCTTCGGAGGGGAAGTAAAGCCGGCTGTCCCATGTTAGTAGATTTACTTGCATGTAAAAGATACTCAAGCCTAAATGACGCCTCTGAGCTAAATTCAAATCGCCTGTTTCGTCGCCCGAGATAATACCTTCTTTCTCCGCTAGGTGAAATGAGTGTAGAGAAATTTGCGTGGTCAGACGGAAGAGCGGGCCTGATGGCCCGAGTCTCGTCACGTAAAATAAGGCACTAACTATAACTATAACTAAAACAGGTTTCGGACCGCCCGCAATCTTTCCTTCGCTTTCCTTGTCCTATCGTCGCCTCTTACACATGTACATGCACTACACTACCTCATGTCGGAAGACCATTCTGGAGCTTGCAGATTGTCCCAGCTGTGGCGGTGCCCCGCTGGTGGGAGATACCTGATTGGGGAAAACCCGCTAGCTGACATATAGGTCGGCGTCGGATCTCGCCATTCAGCGCTCTCTGTCTGAATCAGTGAAAAACTACTGATTGACAGTGACTATTCACTGGTGGTGTCAGTTATAACCCTACCACTGACAATCAGTGAAGGGAGCTGAACAAATCCGTGAAAATCGGGTCCACGTTTTGAATCAGTGAAATCTGTGACACTAATTGCACGTGACGACTGTGTTCGGGCCCACAGCAAAGCAGAAATAAATACGTTCACAAGCAAGGCAGAACAGTTGAATTGCGTAATCGGCAGAGCGCAGCCGTTGACCGCTGAGATCACGTATCGCCCTCACATCCGCTGTTCGGCGAATTCTCCAACGGACGGCAACGGACGGGCGTGGCCGCTCGTACGTGTGCGCCTGGCGATCTCGCCCCCACAGCTCGGTCCATTGGAGGAGCAACGGACAAAAACCGCCAGATCATTGCAAATCTAGATCAAATGGCAAATGGTAATTGGCCATCGCCATCCCCACCTCTGCCGCGCGTGAGAGCCCTTTCCTAACGTCTCATCTCAAGTTCGCATAAAGCCACCGTGCAAGAAAGTCGCGTGTGTTCAGGGCTCCGCGCAGTAGCGCGTAAAGAATGTATAATCGTGCAAATGAGCTGCATACGGCTCGCACATAAATTGTTTAATCGTGGCAGTGCACGCTTTAATTGTGTCTGTCGCTCTTGCGTGGGTTTGCGCCCGCAATTTTGGTTGAACTATGTAACTCGCGGCTGTTTCTGGTCAGCAAAAGGTAGCCACGGCGGTCCAAGGTGTCACTACAATAACTACGCTTGGACAGGTGTATTAATGCACCAAGAGAAATTTTCATCTTAATTCTGTGCTTCTTGTGCATTTATTGTGTGAATACTGTGCATTTACTTATTAAATATTGTTTGTGCTGGAAATTTGCTCGTATATGCATCCTGCACTCCTGCGCCAATCCCAAGAGCTATCAAAGGGTTTCGGGACTACTGTACTTCAACAATACAGTCCATTCATACAGTCCACTCATGAACATTAACTGTATAGTAGCCCCGAACAGACTGAACGATCAGTGAGCGATGGTGGCGCGGCACTTTTACCACTGACAACCAGTGAAATGCTGGCGGTCATTATGAAAAGGTTCGCGTGTTCGCTGATTGTCAGCGAAACTACCCATTTCGACTGAAGATATCAGTGACTTCGGCTCTCACTGATTGAATCAGTGACAGTTTCACTGATTCAGATTCAGAGAGCGGGAGAAGAGATCCGCCACCTCCCGCGATGTATAAAAAAAATAAAAAAATAAAAACATTCACAACACTTCAAGTCACTAATGGCATCAGAGGACACGCCCGGACACCTTATCAATCTTTCGAGCAAATGAAACTTGGATCACATGGCACAAATTGACTCAAAGACGCTGCGACTCATGTTTTTCCCAATCATACGAATACTTGCTGGAACACTTGCGTTTTCGAGAAGCAGGAACTGGTTCTGCGGCCGCCTTCCACTGCTCTGGCCGTAAAACTAAAATCCTTTCGATTGCTATTGCGATGGGAATGTCTTCAATAGCGATGTTTTGGGCTCGATATTTTTACGTTGTTTCTGTTTCATTTTTGAATGAAAGGAATACTTCTTAAAAAATGTAGTTTTTACATACCAGTTAATTGAACATTTCTTCTGAACATGATGACGATCAGTAACAAATAATTTGGTCTAGCTTTTGTCGATAATTATAGTTTCTTCTTCTTCTTCAGATTATTATTATTATTAATATTATTATTATTAATATTATTATTATTATTATTATTATTATTATTCCTCTAAATCACGACTAAAGACGTTATGTGTCGGCTGAATATAAAATCTACTCCAGGTTGCAACTAGCTACCTAAGGAGCAGATCCGGTGACTATCAGTGCCTCTACAATACTTTACGCAAAATGTGGGCTGTTCCAAATAAAGCAATTTCTTGCACTTCCCAGTCTTTTGATTTACCAGGGAGTTTAGACAAGTTCTTAATCAAATTTTGCGGAACAAATCCCAGAGCTCCGATAACTATCGGGACGACCTGTGCTTTTACGCCCCACATTCGGCTAATCTCGATTTCCAAACTCTTGTATTTAAGACGTTTCTCTGCCTCCTTGGTTACGACGTTTTGATCGCAAGGTACAGCAACATCGACAAGTAAACACGATTTTTTTCTCCAAATCCCGGATGACTATATCCGGTTTGTTTGCCGCTATCGTGCGATCAGTTTTGAATTTGTTTGTCGTACAATATCGTACACAATCCAACAGACGTCACCGGTTTCGGTGAGTGTTCATACCACTTGGGGCATGTGTTCGGAACTTCGAGGGCGGTACAGATCTGCCAGTGGAGGTAGCTACACACCCTGTCATGTCTTTTCAGGTATTCGGACTTTGCTAGGATTGGACAAGCTGAGACAATATGATCAATGGTTTCTGCTTGCTCCTGGCAAATGCGGCATTTATCATCTTGGGAAATTTTGAGAACCGCTTTATCATAATGTCGTGTTCTCAAGGCCTGATCTTGGGCAGCTATTACAAGTGCTTCCGATTCTGGCTTCATTCTTCCCCTTTTAAGCCACATAAATGATTGATCTTTATTGATCTGCACCTTGTCCATTCGTTTCAAATATTGTCCGTGGAGTGGTTTGTCTCTCCACGATTTCTTTAACGTTTTTTGTGTCTCAAATTTCATGTTAAGTAGCATTATTATTATTATTATTATTATTATTATTATTATTATTATTATTATATTCTGTCTGATAAGAGTTTTGTTAATCGTTATTTTTTACTCTTTTGCCAGTGAAATGTTATTTATAATCAAGGCCATTTAAAAACGTTGATGGTTCTGGGGTATTGCATTGTCGTTTGTTTCTAACACCGATGTTGAGTTTGCGACGTGGCTTTGAACCATGGATCGCGCGAAGACGGTTGGGCCTAGCCTCTGGGCGACGCAGTGCCTGTCTCGCGTGGGACATGCAGGGGAATGCGTACGGCGGGAGGGGAGTCGCTTGCTATTGTTTTCCGCCGTCGCTTGTGTGTGTGGGTGCACGTGCGTGAGTGTGCGTGTTGCACCGGCAGCGCTTCGAGCGCATTCAAGCGGGGAAAAGAGGAAGTTGATGTGGAGAGAACAGACGGTCAACTTTCGAGCCAGAAAGATGTCTCTTTCGAGCCAGAAGGATGTGGCTAAGGGGCGAGAGCTACCTAACTTCGCTCATAGAGTAAAGATGTACCTCTTCAGTCTATGCTTCGGTTACTCTTTTTACTACCTCGTATACGTACGTGTACATTGAGAAGTGAAAGTATTATAGAGTAAGTTATGTAACGCTACGGCGAAAATTGCCGAGTAACAAAACTAATTCGAAAAAATCTGTGCGTTTTGTAGCACCACTAGTTCCTACTAAGCCACCGAGTATATTTTTTTAAAAACTATGTTTATAAGACCATGAACCTTCGTATGACAAATGTGACGGTGAAAGCAGAAGCTCAAAATTTGTAAAGATTCGCGTCACCGAACATCATTGTAATGGGGAATGAGAATTACTATTAGATAGATCCCTACTGGGGGTGGATGAGATTCCACTGTTTTGTATACTATACCGAAAAAAATTCTTTTGCATGTATGTTCCGAATTTTTCATTGAACATTTTCAATAAAAAAATTAATAAATCAAAACAAATTCAAATAATAGATTCTTTAAATGCGCTTTCAATGAAATGTTTTTTTGATGGTGGCACTCACTTCTCTAATTCGAAATATATATTTTGAATTTCTGAAAATTCTACCCGTGTGTGGCAATAGGGCAAGGAGTTGAATAGGCCAATTTGCAGTGGGCACCGTTGTTTGGTCGCCAATTGTTTCACCTAATTCAGAGACCATGGCGGCTTACATTAACTGTTATACAATCAATTGTGCCCTGTGACGAAAGGACGTTTTCACGCAAGGAAGAACCGTACCCATCTCATGACCGATGGGTAATGGGTGATCGCTGGGCTCAGATCCGCAATGCAAACATCACTCGCGTCTTAGGGGGCAAATCCGTAATCCCGACTTCCGACGTTGATATCTCACCGTCTGTGGTCCGATTAAAATGAGTTGGTGATTGACAATTGTGCTTCTGAAGCTGTAGCTTCGCACAAAATGAGTGTATGATTTGGTTACTTTAATAAGTATTTATTTCAAATATTTATTTTCGTGTCCTGGGAGCACGTGGTCAGTGGTACGCAAACTGTCAACGTCGCTTCTTTCCATTTGCAACTGTCAATCACCAACTTGTTTTAATCGGACCATAGTAACCCGTGGAGCCGTAGCTACCAAGAAGCCAAGTCAGACGAGAAGAAGTGAAGTTATGCACGGTGTAAGAGATATAGGTGGGTTTACTCCCGGTCTAAAACTGAAGCTAATGTGAGGCTAGTTCTCACAGCACTCGCTATGTAAGCGCTGCGAACGACTTGGGCATTTTTGGGACAAGATGGTGATCCATTTAATAGCTTTGTAACCTTTGGTGGAAGCCACTAAATCGCGAGACGCCATCATGAATGCCCAACTTCGATCAACTGTGCGGATACGGGAGGAACTATCCTCAACTGGCTTCAAACATTTTGTCCAAAAGGCGGCTAGTTGACACACCTGTATATCTTACACCGTGAGGTATGTCTCCTCTCGAACGGCGCAAATAGCGTGTGCGTGTTTCCTCTCCTAGAGCACGCCGGTGCTCGCGGGTGAACGTTATCGCGTTTGCGGTGACGCCGCCGAGATAAGCGGCCACGCTCCACGGTGACACGGGCCGCTCGCGGAGACGGCAGACGGCCGTTCTTGAAGGACTCCGCTCGTAAAGCATGCTCTCTCCGTCTGAATCAGTGAAAAACTACTGACTGACAGTGACTATTCACTGATGGTGACAGTTATAACCCTGCCACTGACAATCAGTGAATTGAACTGAACAAATCAGTGAAAATCGGGTCCTTTTTTTGAATCAGTGAAACAATGACTACAGCAGCACGTGAACGACTGAACGATCAGTGAGAGATGGTTGGCGCGGTACTTTTACCACTGACGAGCAGTGAAATGCTGGCGGTCATTATGAAAAGGTTCGCATATTCGCTGAGTGTCAGCGAAACTATACATTTCGACTGAATATATCAGTGACTTCGGCTCTCACTGATTGAAGCAGCGGCAATTTCACTGATTCAGATTCAGAGAGTGGGGACGCCGCCGCCGCCGCCACGGTCGCCAGTTTCTGTGAAACCTCGAGAGGTTAGGACATTATCTCTCTCGCTCTTTACATATAAACGTAAATATATCGAGCCCAAAACGTCGCTATTGAAGACCCATCGCCATTCCCATCGCAGTCCCAATCGAAAGGACTTGATTCTTACGAACAGAGTGGTGGAAGGCGGCTCTAGGACCAGTTTCCTACTTCTCGAAAACACAAGTATTCCGGAGAGTATTTGTACGATTGGGGAAAAAAAATGAAGAGTGGAAATACGAAAGTATGAAAAGGGAAATCAATTCTTTGCAGAATTCTGTAAAATGCACGATTAACATCAACGTTTTTTGGAAGGCTTAGGCTATCCCCATGACTGTAATATCCTATACAATCCTTTGTTTTACCGTATGTGCGAGAGTGAAAAGTAATATTTTGCTGCTGATTTGAAAGATAATTTCATTGACAGTGGCTAGACTCAGGCCATTAGGCTTAGTATAGACTTTAAAATTTGTTTGAGACAAGTGTTTATGTATTTGTTTTATGGTTATTAAATTTGTATTCGTTTTTTGCGGTGATCAACATCTGTTACGTAAGTATTGTGACTGGGGTTTCTCGTAAATGTTCCAGCACCCAGCAAGTGTTATTTCCAGCCCAGTTTTAATCGGATCTGGTCGCCAGCAGTTGTGTCGAAATTCAAATCACCGTTGAAACGAGGTTCATGATTGTGTATCGTTTGGACGACCACAAGAAGTGTAGAATGTGTGGAACTTCTTTTATGGTCCCATGGCGATATCGTAATGTGAATGCTGTCATCGGAGATAAGAAAATTGTCTGTACAAAGAATAATTATGAAAATGTTATCAGTCCCCTTGAAAAAAAGCTACGAAACGGCACTGATTTATTGCTGTGTGCTGATCTCGTTAGTATATTTTTGCCTTCAGAAATACAGGCAAGGATGTCATGTCATACAATTTGTTGTCTGTGCCTGCTAGTAAAGTATTTCGCTCTCATTCATTACTAGGCAAAGGAGATGGGGAAAATGTGTTAAGTGTATTATGTTACTCGTTTGTAAATAACTGTTCATGCGAAGCCAAATCCTGGAGGTAGTAAATGTTTCAACCAGAAAAACACTCTAAATTTAATGTTCATATGATGAGGCCAGTGTATTTTTTCGTCCCAAGGGAATACATATTTATCCGTTTACATTATTTAACACTACATCTTGCGTCACATGGTATGATTTTTATTAAGTGAGAATGAGAAAAGTATGCAGTTATTTGTAAGTTTTATTTATTGACTTATTTTTGTGTTACTATATTTCTTGCATATCACACAGAAAGGTTTACCCTGATCTGACAAAGTATAATATTCATCCAAATATATTTTATAAAAGTAATGTCAAATTATCGTGTCAGATTTAACAGAACGTGGGAAAAGGAATATATTTTATCTTACACCTGACTCAAGAGTTTCATTCGAAAAAGGACAATGTAAAATTTGCTTCATTTGTTGTTATTAGTTTAGTAATTAATCCACATCTTTTGAGTTAAGTAATTATCCTGCAACTTTTTCATGGGCACATGTGAACTCTTCAGAAAGCAGCCCTGATACTACGCCATTAGTTTCAACCACATTGGAGACGTCAGACGTCGGGAGACACACTGGTTGAGCGTGTAGTAGATGATGTAAGAAATATTTGGTGTTAAGTCATGCACAGTTGTGCCCAGCTGGGGGGCATGTGATTACACAATAGTACAGTGTTGTTATTTTTAACATTTCTTCATCACAACTTAATGTTCATGAGAGCTTACGCAGTGAGATAACAAATAGATTAAAACGAGTTTCAATAAGAACCAGAATATTTTTTACTTCTATTTGAGGAATTGGAGATACAAAGAGAATCCGGTCTTCCGTACTTGGCTGTATGTTATTTGTAAATAAAACGTTTTTGTAAGCTTTCTTTTCATGTACTGTGAGTCGAATTTCCATTCCCAAGTTGTTTTTTCGAAATGCCTGAATGAAAATAATAATAATAATAATAATAATAATAATAATAATAATAATAATAAAAATCATAAAAACTCTCCGAAACCTACAAATATATTTTCACATTAATTTTAGGAATAGGTTAAGCGATGGGAAGAGAAAACTGCCAAGCGTATCTGTATTAGAGTATAATTCTTATTTGAGCTGGGGGGGGGGGTACTTTTTTAATTCTGGGTCTCAAGAAAATGTGTGCAGATAATCTCTTCCCCCATTCTTCATATACAGTTTTTACTCTTTTTTTTTGACCAAATAAACTAACACTTAAACAAACTTCCACAGCTGCAGAGAAATTTAATTTTACATAGTACCGCTCAGAACAACTTTGTCGTGAATTAGAGGAATAATAATAATAATTATTATTATTATCCAAATCAGTATCATTATTATTATTAATAATATTCTTATGCGTCCATAAATTACGTAACGCAAATTGCGAGTATTCTCAATACCCCCTCCCCTTGTAACGCACTTCCCTATCTCACTGTAACGCTACCTCAGACCTCCTCCCTCCCCCTTTAGCGTTGCGTAATTTATGGATGACCCATATATCATTAATATAAGAGTAATTGTAATGAAAAATAAGGTTTTCCAACAATCATAA
This sequence comes from Acheta domesticus, assembly GCA_031308135.1. Lineage (NCBI taxonomy): Eukaryota > Metazoa > Arthropoda > Insecta > Orthoptera > Gryllidae > Acheta > Acheta domesticus. Next base: position 60,899,577 of record JAHLJT010005437.1, on the reverse strand, counting down.
TTCGTTATTAATAAATAATATTCATCATTATTATTGTTTATTAATTATTATTATTATTATTATTATTGCGCGTACACTATGTAAAAACATGATTGTGAAGCGTCTCCTGCAGTAGAACCCAGCCAGGGCCCTGCAATGGATCCGGTCCAGCCGTGTGCTTCGCTCTCGTTGTGTGCCGTACGCAACCCTGCGGGTACAACGCGGGCGGTGGCGGGGGGAAGGGAGGGGACGTAGGCGGTCGGTCGGTCGACGACCTCCAGCGTCGCGCCACGCCTCCAAGGGCGCCCCGCCCCCGCCCCGGCCCTCGCCGCCGCCACCGAGCCAGGCTAGTAGGAAGCGCGCCGCCGCGCCGTTGTCGGGGCTGGCTGGGTGGCTGTGCTGGCTGCCGCCGCCGCCGCGCCGCGCCGGGCGGAACTGAGCCGAGGACGGTCAGGCACCGCCGCCCAACAGGCAGCCACTGCCTGCCAGCCTCCGGGGACCCCGCCGCCGTCGGGCCGGGGGGCGGTTGCAGGAGACGCACGTTTAAGAGATCGCGTAAGGAGACGGCTGACGAACTTGGGGCGAGGGGGCGAGTGGCTGGAGGCGAGGGGGCGAGTGGCTGGAGGCGAGGGGGCGAGTGGCTGGAGGCGAGGGGCGAGTGGCTGGAGGCGAGGGGGCGAGTTGCTGGAGGCGAGGGGGGCGAGTTGCTGGAGGCGAGGGGGCGAGTTGCTGGAGGCGAGGGGGCGAGTTGCTGGAGGCGAGGGGGCGAGTTGCTGGAGGCGAGGGGGCGAGTTGCTGGAGGCGAGGGGGCGAGTTGCTGGAGGCGAGGGGGCGAGTTGCTGGAGGCGAGGGGGCGAGTTGCTGGAGGCGAGGGGGCGAGTTGCTGGAGGCGAGGGGGCGAGTTGCTGGAGGCGAGGGGGCGAGTTGCTGGAGGCGAGGGGGCGAGTTGCTGGAGGCGAGGGGGCGAGTTGCTGGAGGCGAGGGGGCGAGTTGCTGGAGGCGAGGGGGCGAGTTGCTGGAGGCGAGGGGGCGAGTTGCTGGAGGCGAGGGGGCGAGTTGCTGGAGGCGAGGGGGCGAGTTGCTGGAGGCGAGGGGGGAGATTTTACGTGGCGAGGACTCCGGCAATCCGGCCTGCTCTTCCGTCGCACCTCGCAAATTTCGCTGCGCTCCCATCACCATCTAGTGGAGAAATAAGTATCACTCGGGCGATTAAAGAGGCTATTTAAATTTTACTCCAAGCTGGCTGTCCCATGTTGTAGATTTATTGCATGTAGAAAGATCGTCAATATGGTTCATAATTCATAATACTGTTACTTTCCTTCTGAGAGTGGAGAATCTGTGTGTATTCGGATGCTCGAATATCGTTTGAAATTCGACATCGTGTTGCTCTCTCATATCTAATGGTGTTAGATAAAGAAGTTCCAGTAAACAAGTGATAAAACGACTCCGGTTGATGGATAGCTAATCTGCCGAGTGATAAGACTAGATACATTTTGAACCCATTGATTGTTGTTATCTCGAGATCGAAAGTGAGCGGTAAGAGATTGATTTACGTTAGTAGTGCATTCACCTGTGAGCCTTACGATCATTCGAAAGGCATGTGATAGTTGGGTGATGTGACGCATCTTGAATAAGATTCTCAGAACTTTGTTTTTCATGTTGGAACTCACAGAATTCATTGCTGCATTATCGCAGTTCAAATAAAAACGCAAATCTGTACTTGGGTTTTTATTTCTTGGCGCAAGGGAACGTGTCTTCACGATGGAAAATCTCTCGGTATTTCACGTCGTTTTCAGTCGTGCCGCTAGGAGGCGCATGATCGCGACTGTATCGAGCAGTGCTGACGATCTTGCGACTCCTTGTAGCACGATCGGGAACGACGCGAAAGATCGTGAGATATTCTATTCTGAAGACAAGCCCTCACGCGCCAAGAATAAAAACCCAAGTATATGTACTGTTTTGAGTTGTTGCGAACATAATATTAATGGCATTCTTTTCTCTTTTTCTCGTCACTTTTTGAGGGAAGTTAAGGGAAACATGATGTTTCTGAGACACTACACTCTCACACATTGTAGAAATAATTTTGCGTAAAAATTTGATATCAAATTTGACCAAATTATTTGTGGAATGAGATTTTAATGCCTATTTCCTTTTTTTCCCTCCCCCTTCTATGACTTCTTCCATCTCCTCTCTCTCTCTTTTTCTCTGGAACACCTTTTGTTCTTACAACTCATTCCTTGTCAATATTTCACTTGTCGAAAATTACAAACTTCAAGACGTTGTGTGCGTCTCTTTGCTATTTTTTGCATCATAAAACTTGGAGCGACGTGGAGTTCATACATTAAGTTTAATAATGACAATGTGTTTTCCTCATTCCCTTTTTGTACTCGTCTTTTGTTATTTTTGTTCCATTGTTTCATTTTCCTCGTGTTTTTCTTTACGCTTCTCCTTTCTTCTTTAATTTCCCCTTTCTATTATTTTTTATTTTCCTTTTCTTTCTTTTAATATTCCCCTTTTCAATTTTCTTTTTTTCTTTTTCTTTCCATTGCTTCTGTCAGTTTCTTTTCCGTGTCTGTCGCTTGCGGCGGCGCCCGTAGCGCGGGGCCTTGGGTGTCTCGATCCGCCGCGGCGTGCCCTGATTGGAGCCGGTGGCGGCCGGCGAGGGAGGGGGGAGGGGAGGGGGGGCGCGGCGTGGGCCGAGTGACCGCGCGATCGCCGCCCGGATCGCGGTTCGATTCCCCTTCGCGGCCGAGGGAAAGCGTAAAAACGGCGACCCTGACCGCCGTGCCGCCCGCTGCTCCGCCCCGCCCCGCCCCTGGCCCCGCCACGCCCGCCCCGCGCACGAAATGACGCGTCGGAAAGGCGAGCGCTTGCAGACTGAGCTGGCGGCGCGGTAGGATTCTGGTTCCTTCCGCCTTTCTTATTTGTTCCTCTCTCTCTCTCGTCCTCTTGGTCCTCCTTGTTTCTCCTCCTCTTGTTCTCTTCTTGTCCCCCTTCTTAGTCTTATTATCCTTGTTCCCCTTCTTAGTCTTATTATTCTTGTTCCTCTTCTTAGTCTTATTATTCTTGTTCCCCTTCTTAGTCTTATTATTCTTGTTCCCCTTCTTAGTCTTATTATTCTTGTTCCCCTTCTGTCTTATTATTCTTGTTCCCCTTCTTAGTCTTATTATTCTTGTTCCCCTTCTGTCTTATTATTCTTGTTCCCCTTCTGTCTTATTATTCTTGTTCCCCTTCTTAGTCTTCTTATTACTCCTGTTCCCCTTCTTAGTCTTCTCAGTATTCTTGTTCCCCTTCTTTGTCTTCTTCTTGTTCCCCTTCTTCCTGTCCCTCTTTGTAGATTAATTGATGATTCGGACAAGTCAACTGCCATGTAACTGTTCCCGTTAGTGTGGTGAATGTTTTTCAATACCGGTAGGTGGCAGAGTGTTCCTCTCCCTCTGAATGGGGAAATCAGGCGCCAACCGCCCCATCCAGAACAATCTCTAAGCTCCCGACGGGTCACTCGTCATGTGTGGTAGCGTAGTGCATGAATGTGTAACTAAGGGATGAGGATAGGGCAAGAAAGAGAAGGAAAGATCGCGCTCGGTCTGTGGGTCCTTTGTGAGGGTACTGCTGCGGCCGTCGTCTAGTATCGATAGGAGAAACCAGGAAAAAGTATACCGATCAGAGCAGTGGCCGCTAGAATTCTCCTCCAGACAGCGGTTGAATTCGACCTAGAGCTATGTAGCTATTATAGCCAGGGCCGTCTTTGGGTTTGAAAGTACCCGAGGCACTCAGAGATTTCGGGGCCCCTAATTCTTAGTTCAACAAATTACGTTCTGGCGATCATAAGTTATTAAAAATTGAATATTACACAGTTAATAAGCATTTTGATTCCTCTTTTAAGGTAAGGAAGGATTTGTAAAAAAACTAGATAAACGGAATTAAATAGTATCTTTAATCTCTGTATTTTCTATAGTAATATTTTACTAATAACTCTAACAATAGTAACATAATAAAATTTGATTAAAAAACAACACAAGCAATATTTACATAATAAGAAGTAAAAAAACAAACTAAGCATTTGTCAATGGAACTTTACGTAGTATCGCACGCTAGTTCAGTTTTGTATACATTTTTATTATCTGTGGGGGCCCTTTGGTCATGGGGGCCCTGAGGCACGAGCCTCGTCTGCCTGTGCCTAAAGATGGCCCTGATTATAGCTATGTAGCTTGTGCCAAAAATCTGCCCTGACTGAACTCAGCCGGTGCATCTTCACCCTGTAGTTCCCCTTCTTTCTTCTCTGGTTTCCCATTTTCCTCCTCTTCTTGTTTCTGCCTACTTGTTCTTCATAGTCAGGTATTTCAGAGGTTCCCCGGCGACTCATTCAGCGGGTACATGAAAGGGACACGCAAAAAAAGGATTCAAATTCCGTGCAATACTAATTATTAGTGTAGTAAATAAATCTAATGTGTAAAGAAATCCCAAATTCGAAAATTGGAAATATTTGTTCATAATATTAAGCAGTTGTTCAAGCCTGTTTGTGTTAATTTATTAACACAATCTGTACTTGAATACTAAACGCCATGATTCTGCATTCTTATGTGTCTCTTGCTGCTTTGTCGCTGTCTTGTGTGGGACAGAATCGTTTCATTTGTTAGTGTTGGGTGCCATTAACGTCGGTGCACCTGTTGAGTGATCCGACCATAGAGGCTGGTATTACTGTGAATGGTCGTAGTGGCTTGATTCATTTGGCTTTTAACCTTCCGTGACTTGCTTCTTGTAACCCTTGTACGTTTCGTCTGGTAGTGCGCTGTCTCAATGCCTTGGTAATTACTCTTTTAACACATCGCGGCAGCACGTCGTTATGTAATGGAAAACGGGCAGCCTGCTCGCACAATACACGTGATTGAAGACATTATGAGAGCAATAAAAATTTATAATCCTGTGCAATATGGAAGTCATAACACCCCCGAAGGCATTCTGTGTATCAAGTTAGAACATGCAAGGAGAATGATGTGGATTGCCCTAGGATCCTTTCGTGTGTTCGTAAAAGTGAAATTATGTACGTAGTCTCTATTGAAGTAACAGGTTGTTAAGTTTTTTTACGATGTTGAAGTTGAGGAAGTGTTGCGTAATTGGCGTATCGTTTGCTGCTTGAGATTGAAAACATACTTTGAAAGAACTGAAAGGAACTTTCAGATATTTAGGGATTTGACATTCTTTCATGTATTTTTGTCTTCGCCAACGGAGACTGCCGCAATGTATGACCTTTCGTGACGCTATATTACTACCTCTGCTTACTCGCGGAGACTTTGTAGCTGTTATAAGATATTAAGAGCCGTTGCATCTGTTATTTGATGTGACGATCTGTTTGCCTCTCTTTGGCCTCCCGAACTAATAGGCTGGATAGAAATACTTGAGAAAATGACATTCCTGATTTTACTTTCAAAAACGGTGCTTTGTAAGGGATGCTTTCATTACATTTTTCTTTCCGCCTTCTTTCGTTCCTTCATGTGTCCGGGAGGAAACGTCGAAACTTAGAAAATAAGCTCTTAAGACAATTCTGAGCATATTTTGTCTAATAAACTACATGGATATTCTGGATGGTTGAGCCACAACAAGCACTCAAAAGTTGGTTTTGGAAAATGTATCTCTAGGCAAAAATTTGCATTATAGAAGCATAGAAACGCTTTGGAAACATATAAATTGTTAATTATTTAGAAAAGAAATGAATATATTTCTTAAGAAAGAAAAACAATAAGGAGAAATAAAAAAGTACCAAATTTACACAATTCCACTCCTTTTTTATTTCTCGCTTAATTTTTCTGTCTGAAAAAATATATTCATTTCTTTTGTAAATAATAAATAATTTACATGTTTCTGGAGAGATTCTATACATCCACAATGCAAATTTTTGCCTAGAAATATTTTTTTCAAACCAACATTTGAGTGCCTATTGCGGCTCAACCATTCGGAATATTCTCGTAGTTTATTAAACAAAATATACTCAGAATTGTCTTAAGAGCTTAGTTTCAACGTTTCGTCCCCGAACACTAATATATGTATATATATAAAGAGAAAAAGAAGAAAGAAGGAAAAAAAGAGAAAGATGCTGATGACCCAGGTCGCTTGCGGGGGTCGAACCAGTTAACATTTTCATCGGCTGCGCGATGCTTGACCTCGCTGCGTTGCGTAAGCGCCGCTCTGCGTTCGCTAGGGCGCGCTGCGCCGAGTGTGGAACGCCGGGAAGTTGCCTCTGGCACGGCCTAGGGCAGGGCTTTCCAACTGGCGGCCCTCCGGATCTTTTTGTGCAGCCCGCGATTGCTTTGAAAAACAATTATTATACCAACCAAATACAATACAATTGCACCATTCGTCTTATTTTTATATAATGATACATTCATTTTCCCGTTGTATGTACATTAGTCATTACGTTGAAAGTCGTATCTAATATATGTTTCAGTGCAATGTCAGAGTTAGGCGTGATGTTACTGCCAAATGATCGGGCCAAAACCCCTCCGGCTTTTTGAAGGCGTAGGCTTCCGCGGCCGGAGTCCTGTGGATGATCTTGGCTGTCCGGGTGACGTGTGAACGCCCGATTACGAGTGATTCGACGCGATATCACCCGGACAGCCAAGATCACCCTCCGGCTTTTTGTTGCCGCTCGATCTTTATAACGCCCGCGGTACAAACACGATTTTATTTTTCCTTAATTTTAATGATTCAGATTGACTTATTTACTAAATAACTAGTTGCTAACTTGACTCGGTGTTTTTTTTCGTCTCCCCCCCATAATTCTCTCTACTAAAGAACCTGTAGCACCACCATTCAACCGTTTTCATCCTCATAACCGTGGTTACGAGGATCCTCCCGATCAAGGTAAGTTATGCAGTGACTGTCGCACTCCGTATCGAAAGCAATAACGTATCAGTGATAAATAAAGATTATTTTAGATACATATCTCATGTGAGACTCATCGTACTTGTCATATTGAATGTGACATACAGCTGACGTCGAACAGATTTAATCTTTTCTTTCATTACATGTAACATTTACGTAATAGTTTACAGGCGCACGATTGGTGCGATGTGACAACTACCGTTCGGCGGAAAGTCAACAGTTCGCATCTGAACTTCACTTCGGCCGAACATTGGCCCAATCTAGGGTGGCGCCGATGTTGGCCGAAATTTCGGTCGGCCGACGTCAGACGTTTTCGACCCATGTACCGGTTTCGTTCAAACACATGGTCACAGGAACTGAAGGATCATAGTGAACCCGAACGACCTTTTCAGACGACGACCGGTAACATGGACTGTCGCAGGAAGATCTGCAGCAAACCCTCGTTAGAACGAACCCGCTTAACACGAATTTCGCCGTAACACGAGCAAAACTTCGGTCCCGGCAAGGGAAAACGATAATACGGTCACTTATAATACTCGAATAACACTATTTTTTTGTTGTTATTTAAGGTCGCATCAATTACTAGGTCATTAGCGACCACTATTGGATGTAACGTTATGATATGAGGATGCAACGATATGGTGATGATGGGGTGAAAGGACGAACACTTATAACCATGCCCGAGGAGGGACTCGAACCCGCGACCCCGATCTTGGCCACGGGGCGGGCAACTCGAATTTTTATAATACGAACTTCGATTATTTCGATCCCTTGGAATCAGTGTTAATGAGGGTTTACTGTATTTCGTTTGGTTCTGTTGGTTAAATTCTCCCGAATTCTGCTGGAGAGTCAAGGCCATCTGTAATGGATGTATTGTTGCCTTTTTTTATAACTGTGCCCCTCAAGCCCCTGTGACCACGATGGAATATCACACGGAATTTGGCGTCTTTCTCGCTCGTGCCGCTAGATGTCGCATGATCGCAAACGCTGCTTGATACACGAAATACAGTGTCATATTCCATCGTGAAGACAGTCCTTGAGGGTCAAAGTTACAAAAATCGCACTATAACTTGAGAATGCTTCTCGCAAATGTCTAAAAAAAAAGAGCTATGGAGTTACGGGAACCTTCGGGCGATTTCGGGTGCATTTGGATGTTTTTCGGATGAAATATGTCGGACGATATCGCTCGCAGTTGCCAGGTAGAAAATGATATTGCGGGTTCACTGTGACCGTGTTATAAAAGTGCAGAGATCGTAGAACGTAGAGATCGTATAAACCGACAGAGAAATCATGCGGCCACGAACAGCGTCTGTGATTGAAAGAAGTCTCTCATAGAACCCTAGTAAGCTGATAAAGCGCTCGATTCCTACATTACGACTGCAAATACTAGATTTATGTGTACGTCTTCATAATTTATTGCCTATTGTTTCAGGAATGAACACGTTGGGTATATGTCTTTTTTCTCTAACCTGATATGAAGCTAACCCGACACGACGTTCAGAATGCATGCATTATCTTAACCATTCCCATTAAATATTTAAAATAAGACACTAGCCTATATAAGTTTCAGAAAAAATTGGTTGGCATCACTTTTGCGGAAATTCGCTTACTTACGTAACTCTTACAAACTTTTTCATGTTCCACGTTACTTACTTACCAGAAAAAATGAATGAGAAGTAAAGATAATGCAACCACGAAAAGAAAAACAGTGTTCATTTTTCAACAACCTTTAATTGAATATTGAGACACTGTGACAACTAAGAAATAAAGATATTTATAAGGAACTGGAAGATTAAGCAGTGAATAAAGAAATTGAAAGGTTCACGAGAAAGCATGAATATTTCAACATTTTGTTTGTAGTATGTTCCATATTATTTTATAGGCTTTCGAGACTACTCTTGAAAGATTATTTTTGTGCTTTAAATTCAATGTAAAGTGGTGAGTCGGGTTCAGAAGATGTGAATTTAACTCTACAATATATTGCAAAGATCGAGATTGACTCCTTGATAATTTTTGTGTTCAGTCCAATTTTAGCAAGAATGAAGCAAAATTAAGTGACTCAAAAAGGAGCTGGACATTTAGTAAACTAAAAAATTACTTCGCAACCCACTGCTTTGCAAATAGCCAATTTTCAGAAAAGGTTTGAAAAACTTACTTTAGCAACACAATGTTCCGTCTATTTTAATACATTATTAAATTTTGTTCTACTATTATTAAGTTATTTGATCTTTTATTCTATTATTAAGTTATTTGATATATATTAAAGTTCTTTGACTTCTATTAAAAAATAATTGCATTATTACATAATTTAAATCTTTTTTATTCAATTAGTCTACTTTTCCCACATTTGAACATTAATTCACATGAATATACAATTGTGCCAAAAAAACCTAATCACCTCTCTCACAGTTATAATCTGCAATATAATTCTGAAAATACCCCACCTGATTTGCAAAAATCGAGTGAGGTGCGAAGGTAATGGAATCGGAAACATCGTATAATCCACGTAAAATGTATGATTACCAATTTGAACTAATTTATTTTTCAAATTTGAAAAATCTGTAAAACAAAAAAATGCAGAATATCCATTTTCTTTAGGTGATGCGGTTTCACTGAGCACTGCTGTACGTATTTGGGTACATGTTATCCATATAAAGCCGGTTGTCCCATGTTCGTAGATTTACTTGGATGTAAAAGATCCTCTGAGCTAAATTCAAACGCCTGTTTCGTCGCCCATGGAATACCTTCTTTCTCCGCTAGTTTGTGAAAGGAGCGTAGCGAAATTTGCGTGGTCAGACGGAAGAGCAGGCCTCATGGTCTGAGTCTCGCCACAGTTCAATATAAATCCTAGACCAGGTAATAAAAGAAAATCGAAGATCCGTTAAAGTGCATTCCACTGACCCGAGTGACATGTGCAACGCCGCGAGCGTCCACACAAACGGCGCTCGCAGATGAACGAAGGGCAGGGCAGGGGTGATAGCCTTGCGCCGCCGAGCGGCCCGGCCTTCCTCTTATCCGCGTCTGCCCCGATTTACAGTTGGTAACAGTCTCGTTTGTACAGTCCATAATTTGCTCGAAACACATTAATTTTAATTGGAAAATCAATACTAATGAAACATATATTACAAGGTAATTGAATAATTCTAGTTAAATAAAATGTAACTTAGACGAAACGGCCTGGAATTTGAAGTTCGCCAGCACATATTTTTGCTTGGAAACCTTCTTAACGGCTAGTTCCCGACATACTTTTTTTTTAATACTGTTTTTGACTAAACAAATCAAATCGACAACTACCAGGATTTTTGAAGGTTGGAACTGGGATATAAAATTAATCATCCGGCAACACTGATCATCGTTGCAATTATTACACCTGGGATGCGGCGTCTTCCGGACAGCCAACTTTTTAGAGTGATAAATTGCCTATATCGTGCGGTGGAACGCAAAGCTTCCACAGAAAGTACTGTGAAATTCTGTCCGAAGTTGGCAGACTTTCCTTCAGGAGGCAGACGATGAACTACTGAGTGCAGATGGAACGTGTGATATAAGCGGCGTCTGAAGAGCACCGGGAAACAACTAAGCGGTGTCCAAAAAAATGCCTCCGGCAAAAAATGGCCGTTATGGGGGTGCAGCTTAATCATAGTTACGAGGTTACTGGAAGCTTATATCAAATCTAATTGAGCTAATTGCTTTGAACTGAAATATTTCTTTAACATTTTTATTACCATAAATTACAAATTCAAATTAAATGTATTTAAAATAATTTGTCTCCTCGGCTGATATCAAAACACACCCTTAACTCGTTCTCTTCGTCGGGAAACCCGCTTTCCGTCATCGCCGAATCAAACAAGGAAATTAGACTTAAAGAATTCATACGTATGCATTCTAAAGAAACTTAGCCGCCGGGCCTCCTGGCAAATGATTTTAAATCAAATCTGGAATGCAAATAAATTTTCTATTTCTCGGAACGAAGATATGTAAGTTTTTCAAATATTGCTAATCTCGGGCTTTTTTAAATATTATTATTATTATTATTATTTACTTGTTTTTAACTTTTATTCATTTTTCAACTATTTATGGTTAAAATGTTGGGAAGGGATTCTGAAGCACAAGAAACCGTGCGCAGATTATCTTCTCCCCCACACGTTACGTACAGTTTTTCCTATTTCTTGACTAAATAAATAAAATTTGAAAAAAAAAAATATCGGATTCGCGCATGCTGTGTGCTCCAAGAGTCCTTAACAGATTTCCACAGAAGGAAAGTAGGATTTACCAAAACATTGGAGTGCTGCGAAATCAGAGACACAAACCGTTGTTGTTTTAATAAACGATATTTATTAAAATCCTCTATCGTTACCTGAAACAGATGCAAGCCCTGTGCGAGATAAGACATTCTGGATATCTGTATTCTATATAATCTGAGCTATTGTTGAAAGTTATTAAATCAACTATCTCCACCAATTTTCCACTTCTTGTTATAATTCAATTCAAAATCATTTGAGCTGAATAAATGCCAAAACTAAAATATGTGACTTGCTGCTTCGCCAAGTTGCAGTTGAAAAGAGGGAAATTTTACACTTGTCGTATGGAAAAATCAATCGGTTCCTGGAACAATGGCCGTTTGTTTAGGTCGCCGCTTAACAAAGGTGGCCGTTGGAAAAGATTTCACTACAGATTCTTGCGGGCGAAAGTCATCATCTTGTTAATTTCAAACGTGATTCTAACGTGCGCCTATGCGGAAGGCTGTGGATCGTCTGCAGGCGGTGTAAATTCGGGCGGGAAGGTCGAGTGACCCTTGTGCATGTGCCAAGTGCCAGGCCGTCCCGCTACAGCTTCAAGCGAACACGAGAATGTCAAGGCGATTGGGGAGCGGTTTCGCCTGAACTTTCGTGAAATAAATGCTCGGTCCGCGTCGCACACGTGGCAGCGCATTATCACGTGCTTGGGCCACCTGCCAAAGGGAGAAGTTGGGAAGACTGGGGAACCCCCGCAAGCCGATGCGTTGGTGGGCGCCGAATGAGACGTTGCAGAGGAGGAGCAACAGCACCGCCGTACAGGATGTAACATGCACTACAAAACTGGATGACACAATACTAATGGTGTAAGGAGAGTCGAAATCAATAAAAACACGACAGGGCAACGATCTACGACATTTAACTCCCGTTCATTTGCTCCTTTTTGGCCCCCTTTTACTCAATTATTATTTAGTACTTCCTAGGGAAACCCGGCAGCCGTTGTTCTGCCCTTCATCATATTCTTGATCAATATTCATAGTGTCATCAAATGTTATAACTTCCCTTCAGTTACTGTTTGGTGCCTGACGGGGTTGTCGCGTGAGCAGACATTAAATGGCGGCGGTTGCACTACCCTCTGTATCAAGGACTCTATTAGGAGCTCCCACCAGCGATGCTGCAGTGGCGACGGCACCGAACCTTCGCAGGCGCTCGTCGAGGCGATGAGAAGCGCGTTCTCTCTCGAGAGAGCTGCCCGGGCGGGCGAGAGCGGTTTTGGCCCGCGCTGACCCGCCCGCGGGCGCCGCGCCGCCCCGCGCCCGCCGCGCTCCCAGGAGCCCAGTGGGGCGGAGCGGAGTGGAGTGGAGTGGAGCGGACGGGCGTGGCTCCGCGGAGTCGTGGCGCCGCGCGCCCGAGGCCCGGATTCCAGCGGCCGAAAGTGAAACGGCTCACACGAGGAGCTGCCGCAGAGACGACGGACGTACAGTCTTGTGGATGATCTTGGCTGTCTGGGGGACGCCGCGTCGAAGGCTGTGTTGCCGACGTTTCGACCATCATATCGTGGTTTTCCTCAGGGCTGGATGGCGCCGGGGTGGTCAGCGCTCGGGTTTATATATGGATGGGGGCCGAAGGCCCCCACTCATATGGAGTGGTCTCAGGAAGACCACGATATGATGGTCGAAACGTCGGCAACACAGCCTTCGACGCGGCGTCACCCGGACAGCCAAGATCATCTACAGGACTCAGGCCGCGGAAGCCTATGACTTCATACTGTCTTGTTTGCAGTGGCGTAGCGTGACTCACACGTTTGGGGATGCTCAACAATAACACACAAAATGTCACTATCAACTACTTCATCTAACAGGCGAACGCAACACGAGGCAGATACACTTTAACTACTTCCACGATCTCGATTGCTTACGACGGTGTAGGCGCTTCCCACAAAATCCTCACAGCAGTCAGGGCTGCCGATGTCTTGAAAGCAAATTATACAATGGCTCAGCTTTAATTCTTATACGCGAATGGCAATAAGACCATTTGTTAATTTATGCATTGCAGACTTAAATAATATGTAATCTATTTAAGAGATAATACAATTTCTTGGATATTAATTAAGAAATAGTAGTCAGGCACTATTTCTACAGTTTGTACCCATGACCAAGCGGGGACTCCCGAGTGAGAGAGAGAAAGATAATTTACTGACCGCCTGAAGTGTGCTGCGCTCTCGTGCACAAACGAGCTTCTTTCCGCAGTAGACGCTAGCGTAAAGCAGTCGCGTTTTCTCTGGCCAGGGGTTGAAGAGGGGAGAGGGGAACCTCGCCATCTGCGCATGCGTCATTGCTCGTCGCAATCTGGCGCCAGACGCTAGAAGTATTTTAGCTTCCGAGCATTCAGAGGCCAGCTTCAACAGCCCGCCGAATTCAATCATAGGAAATCAATTTAAAATTAATACAAACGTGTTTCGCTCAACAGACCACTTGTAAGATTATCAATACAGTATTTAGGTTCTTATATACGGGGATGCTCAGCATCTCAGCGTCCCCTGACGCTACGCCACTACTCTGTTTGTACAGTCCATAATTTGCTCGAAAATCATAATTTTAAGTGGAAGTACTAATGAAAATATTTACACTGATAATTGATATTCCAGTTAAATAAAATGTAACTTTGTATGTAAATGTATGTAAATAAAATGTAACTAGACGAAACGGCCTGAATTTGAAGTTCGCCAGCACATTCTGTTGCTTGGAAACCTTCCTAGCGGCTAGTTCCGGAGCGACTAAATGTGCTGGTGAATTTCAAACTTAAGGGCCATTTCTTCTACGTGTACAAAGTTACATTTTATTTAAACTGGAATTATTCAATTATCTTGAAATATATTTTTCTTTAGTATTAATTTTCCACTTAAAATATGATTTTCGAGCAAAATTATGGACTGTACAACAAAGACTGTTACAACTGTATCTCGATTGCATCCCGCGGTCAATTTTTCGTAATCATTTACGAAGCATTTTCGTAGCATTTACGTGCCGTTCCTAAAAGGAGTACTCGGTTGCTTACCCCGGTCAGTTTTTCGTAAGCCTTTCGTGCCATACTAAAAAGGCATTGCCCGATTGCATCCAAGGTCAACTTAAGGTTCTTTAAAATGGCGTAACCCGATTGCATCCCGGAGTCAACTTTTCCTAAGCCTGTACAAGCCTCTCCAAAAGACATAACTCGATTGCATCCTATTCGGTTTTACTCCGGAGCTCAAGGGAGAGTTTTCCAGATAGCAACAGTGCTTCGCGATTTCTGAAGACAATTGACACTGTTTTGTTCCGTTTTGCGTTGATCTTTTCTTTGTAATGTGTTTACTTCTTTTTCTTCCGTTCCATTTCGTTTCATTCGCTTCATGATCTTTCGTTTTTGTTTCAGTTAATATTATTTTGGTTTCTTCTGTGTAGTGTGCTCTTGATTCAACAAGCATCGCGTATTTTCTCTTTCATTTGTTTCATTCTCGTTCACTTTATAGTGTTTTTAGGCTTGTTCATTGTTTCGTTTTGTCCCAATGCGTTTTCTTCTTGTACCGTTGCATTTTCTTTGGTTTCGTTTTTGTTCCTCTAAATCTTCTTTCAACTAAGATCCACTTGCATAGTTTTCAATAAATCTGCTTTTTTGTTGTCTCAGGACAAAAATTGAATACTGAAATTAACAGCACTAATTGGAATCTTGTAGGGAGATATCAGTTCCAAATTGTTGAACAGTTCTCCTTTTCTTTGCTCCCAATTTTCCTTCTGCTTCCCCTTCAGTGCCCCCTTGCTCTCTCTCGTCATCTTTGATCTTATCCTTCTACTTCCTTTTTTTAAATACGCTCCTGTTTTTGCTTATTTATTTCTGCCTTTTCTTCAACTTCTTGTTTCTTTTGAACTTCTGCTCTTCCTCCTACTTTACCCCTTTTCGGAGGCGCTGCAGTGCTGCATTTCTACACTCATCGTCGATTGCACAGGCGTCCATGGAGTCGCTCGCAAGTGGTTGACAAGTCGTGTTGCAGGCAGTTGCACGCTTGTCTGTTTCAGCGAGCAGTGCGTACGTAGTATTCTGTATTTACTGAAACGTGGTTCGAGAGAAAACTCGCTCCTCCTGTGGATGAAACCAAGAACAACAACTGCTGTGATGGCTCAGGCAACAACTGTTGCGTCTCTGACGTGGAGATACTGGAGTTTCAAGTCCTGACAGTTGTGCCCAAGTCCTGACAACAAGGGCTGTGTTGGCTCAGGCAGCAGACAACTGTTACTTCTCTGACCTGGAGAATACTGGAGTTCAAGTCCTGACAGTTGTGGATTTTCGATACTAGCTAATTCGCTGTCACAACGGGCGATAGTCTGCGACTGTCTTTCCTTCTTAGCCTTGACCCCTCCTCTCTTCGTACCGACTCACATCCACTACACTATCACACATCTGGGGAGACCATCGGGAGCTTACACGCAACACTCACCGTGCTGGATACTCGGATTGGCATGAAATTTACCAGCTTGTTCAGGCACCTTTCAAAACCCCTCCATACAAACTTTTACGTGCTATGGAGTATGAAAATAGTGTTTTATATGTGTTTTGTACCAGGACCTTTCGTGAACCCCAAAAAAATCCGCGCTTCCCGCAGCGGGGCAGCCGTTGTCTTCGGCAGCGCCTGGAACGTTACGCGGCGTTTATCACCGGTGTCAGATTTCCAAGCGCGTTCTTTCAAGACGATGGCAAAGGCCATCGCTGTTTGATGACACACGTTCTTTGGAGTGTGCTAGTAAGCGCACGAACAGTTTTTAGATAGATAGATTTATTTAAACTGCAAATGGGTATAACCCGGTGGCAGCTAATTACAAAAACATAAAAATACACAGTCATTAAATAATAAATTACATTAAGAGAGAAAATAAAAAGAAAGAAAAAAAAGAAAGATAGAGAGAAAAAAAAAACAAACAAACAAACTTCTATACTCTAACTCCGCACTGAATGTTTATACAATCCGGATCACACTGCACTTCACTGCACTTCACTTCACTAAGACCTGAAAAACATTTGCTTCTTCATTTCTCTGCTATAAACTGCACGACACCTCACTTCACAATAGAGCACTTATGCATCGCTATATAACTCACTATTCTCCCTCATTTACTTAATAATACCCTAAATTAATTTCCTAAACTGTTGAACACTTTGAGGAAAGGGTTCAAAGGTTTTTGCAGGCAATCTATTCCATTCCGTAATCGTTCGATTTGTAAAAGAAAATTTCCCGACATTCGTTCTCTGCTGTCTTAAATTTATTTTGTGCCTGTGATCCACTCTACTGATGTATGTAGGAATACATAGCCGCCGATTAATTTCTTTCCAAGCTGGATGACCATTATAAGCTTTATACAAGGCGCAGAGTCTTGCTACTGATCGCCTGTTTTTGAGTGAATCCCACCCTGCCGTTTTCTTGTCCCTGAAAGTAAATTTAGCTGCCCTATGCTGAATCCTTTCCAAGTGTTTACACTGCATAATTTTGTGCGGATCCCAACAAATTGTTTCCATATTCCATTATCGGACGAACAAGTGATAAATAAGCAATTTCCCTCGCGTTTGCGGTACTCTTTTTTAGGATGCGCATTACAAAGTGAAGAGATCTCCAGGCTTTTCCTACAACAAAATCTACGTGTTTTTCCAACTTAATTTACTATCGAAATGAATTCCTAGGTACTTGCACGAGGAAACTCTCGGAATAATGTCATTATTTAAACGATAATTTGTTTCACTGTAATTACGACCTCTGCCAAAAGTGATGGATTTACTTTTAGAGCTATTTATGGACATTCCATTATTTCCGCCCAGTAATATAACGCCTCAAGATCACGTTGCAGAATTTCTTCATCTCTTTCCGAATTAATACTACGATATATTATGCAATCGTCTGCAAATAGCCGAACATTTGAGGTTAATTGCGCCGGCAGATCATTGACGAAGGCTAGAAATAGAAGGGGTCCAATGACACTCCCCTGCGGTATTCCTGACGTAACGCTTGCCCCGGAAGATAACTCTTGCCCAATTCGGACTTTCTGTTTTCTATCTCGCAGAAATTCGCTAATCCACGCCACCACCCTGGGATCTATGTCTGAATTCATTAATTTCTGTACAAGCCGATCGTGTGGAACGACATCAAACGCTTTGGCAAAATCTATAACTACTGCGTCTACTCTCCCGCCCGCGTCAATTTCATCCGCTAGATCCTGAAATAGCGTGACTACCTGACTTTCGCATGAGTAACCACTCCTGAACCCGTGTTGCCCATCGTAGAGCCATTTTTTAATTTCCCATTCTTTCTTAATGTAACTTCCAACTAGATGCTCCATAAGCTTGCAGACCACTGACGTAAGACTTACCGGCCTATAATTGCATAATTTGGTTTTGTCACCACTTTTAAAAATTGGTACGACAAAAGCTAATTTCCAATCTTCAGGTACTTTTGAATTATTCAAAGACACGTGAAAAATTCTAATTAGGTACGGTAATATTGCCTTTCCTCCTAGTTTAATTAAATCCGTAGAAATGTCGTCTGGACCCTTTGACTTACCATTTTTCATAGACTTTACTTTATTCCATAGAGCGTTTACTTCAATATTAAACTGATTCGCAACCGAAGACACTTGAATAAATGGATGGTCCGTACTATTTTTTGAAAAATGAACTGAAATACTATTAAATGCATCCGCTTTTGTCCGATTGTCAGTAATTAGCGTGTTTCCATTTTCGCGAATAACTGGGATGTCCTCTTTATTTCCTTTCCTTCTACGAACATATTTATAAAAACCTGTCCAGTTATTTCCCTTTCCATCTAGGATACTTTTTAAATATGCCTCCTGAGCAATTTCTTTTCGCGCTCCAATTCTTTTGAACGATTTCGAAAAATATTCATATGTTCGCTACTGCGTTTTCTGTTCTTAAATGCCTTTCTTGTTATCCTCTTCATTCTCCTAATTTTTGCACTGTAGTATTCTGGATCCGGATTATTTTTTAGAATTTTGCACGGAACAAACTTTTGCAAAGCTTCGAATATAATATCTTTGAACACGCCCCATATTTCTTCCATACCTCCGTCTGTTCTTAGAAAGCGGTCATATTGTTCCCTAAGAAAACCTTGAAGCCCGCCTATATTTGCTTTCTTGTATTGCCGTACTTTCGTTCCTATTGTAATCCCTTTTCTTGAAATATTTCCGTCTAAGGTCAAGAAGAACCGCTTTGTGGTCACTAATGCCCTCAACAACTTCACAAGATATGAAAAGTTCTTTCGGCCTAATTAGGTAGACATCCAAAATCGCATCCTGTCGCGTCCCGGTCCGAACTACCTGGGTAAAACCGCATTCCCAAACCAGTTCATTGACGAGAATTTGGACTTTCCCTTCGCTCACGGCCCCCCTCCGAGTGTGCGCTCGGAAAATTTTGTTAAACATGTGATTTGTTGTACATTTATTTATTTACGTATTTATTATTTAATAAGCTTGTTTAAGTTTTAACTTAAATCCTATCATACATATGTATAAATAATGTGGGTATGCATTTAATAGTTGCACTCGCATCAGTCCTGTATGTGTTGTTTTCCGATTCGTCCTTGTGAACGTGCAATGTAAACACTCGTTTTTGTCACCCCTCCTGCCCTCCGAGGCAGCTGAGACCCTGCGGACCGATGGCGGCGGCCGGCGTGTGAGTAACGGTTGCAGAATCCAGCGCCGATCAGCGATTTCCTCTCTTCCACAGGCGGTTAGGTCACGAAAGGTCTCAATACTAATTGTCGCAAAACTGCTACTTGCAATGCTCCATAGCACGTAAAAATTTGTATGTAGGGGTTTTGAAGGTGCTGAACAAGCTGGTAAAATTTCATGTCAATCCGAGTATCCAGCACGGTGAGTGTTGCGTGTTGGAGCTTGTCTCGACTGAGGGCAGTATACAGCTGGGGGAGATAACGGAGAAGGAAACCCCGGAGCTGTAGGTTGGCGCCGGATTTCACGTTCGAGCTGCCACCTCCCCGGTGGATCATGTACTACAGTTACATGTCTAAAAACTCAGAAATTGATGTGCCCAAAAACTCAAAATAATCGATCATCGAAGAAAAAAGTTAATAATGGATATTATCTTCCAGAAGTACAACGAATAAGTACGCCGCTTGCCGTGTTGTTCCTGTGGGAGAGAATATTTTAAGTCACCAGAATCAATTGTATTGATTCTATCATTAAAGTATAAATGTAGACACGTTATTGATAATTCATTACAGATTGATAAGGGTATTCATGTGTTTTACGGACCATAAAACTCAATAATGAAACAGCTTTACTCAGTAATTTGTTCATGTAAATTGATACATACCAAAAACGACGGCCATTTTACTAAGAATCGATTATTGTTTTCCGAAGGTGGTTGAAAAACCCGTTTTAAATGTTTAAAACAAGGATCAATTTAATAAACGTTATAATAATAGTTATTTGTGCAGCAAAGGCGTGTTGTAATGAACGAGCGGTCCTACTAGCGGAGATACTAGGAAAACCCGGCAGACCTTGTTCTGCCCTTCATCTCCCTCTTTCCCCTCCCATCACCCACTCACTGTCTCGCCCTCCCTCCCTCACCCTGTCCCTATCTGTCTCTGCCGTTCTCTGTTCCTCTCATTCGCACTTACTTGCAGATTCTGCACATCTCTGAGCAGGTGAGGTAATATCGGGAATCGCCGGACCAGCAAAAATGTGATAGAATATTCAAGAAGAGCTCATCCTGTAGACTACGCTGTGAGAAAGGTTTCTTCAGCCTCTAAGTTTTAGTTTTTTAAGGCTATAGAACGCATCGTTTAGGAGTTATTTAACGATATAGATTCAAAATGCTGCCGAGTGTGTTGTGGGTTGCATTTGACGAGGATATTTAGTTTTGTTGTACAACGCCATGTAGTGGAGTTACAACAGAATTAACAGCACTTCAGGGATATTGGTCGAACGGTGTCGGAGTTTAGCTCTTACATACCAACATCCATTTTTATAGAAATATAGAAATTATTTTTAGCTAATTTTACTGGTTCACTCTTACTTATGAACTAATTAACTAGACTCGGTTTGTCTTTTCATATTTATCTTCATTATTCCCTCCTTACGGGCGCATGTAGCGTCATTCAATTGTTTTCATATTTCCCTCCTAACCACGATCAATCCAAGTAATTCATGCAGTGTATATCGAACTCCGTATCGAAGAAAACAACAAGCAAAAACCTGTCAACAAAAAATAAAAATATTAATGGGATTGCGAAAAATGTATGAACTTATTTTCAAATATATATTTACCATCTTAATGTTCGTAAACACGATGATACTATCCATTGCAAAAGGAAGATTCACCTTCCTAGATTCAGAGGATCTTCACGTGGCGAGCGGTCGTCGTGCAGCTAATGGCTCGCAATGTACCAAGTACCGACAAATTCGCCTGCTCGCGCAAATGTATACCGCTCTGCAGTTGCGTCACTGTGCAGTACCCTTTTTTAATTTGTTTTTCTTCACGCTTGTGCAGTCACGAATTGGGCAGTGAACCCTGTAAGCCCGTGTGTCAAACGAAAGAGTGTCATTGTGCGCGAGGATGTTTGTTGCCTAGCGTGTTGCGACGCAGCTGTGTGTGTGTACGTGTGTGTTTGGGCCTGTTTCACAATGTACTTACCCGTTGCTTCTCGTTACAGGTGAGTGTGCAAGCGCGGTTGGTTGGCTGCCTGTCGGAGTGCGGTGGCGGAATGGTGAGTACGTGACAAACCGTCGGGTTGTAGGAGGGAGGGGGGAGGGTGTCGGGATGAGACTTTCGCAAATGGAGGTTTCGTGGTTGTGGAGGTGCTTAGCTAACGCGGGGAAAGCATTGGAAGAATTATTTATTCTTGGCGATGGGACTCTTTCATTCACACTGTGCTATTACTGGGAGGCGAGAGGCTTTTTTTCTTCCAAGATGGGGTTTACTAACATTTTCGGAAAAATACTGTTAACGGCGGAGGTGAAGACTGTTGCTGAACTGCATACTTTCATTAATAGATTTCACAGTTTTCGATTTTAAAACTACAATCAAAATGATAATTGATTTTGAAATACAAATTGCAAAAATAAGCTATTAAATATTTCGACTTGTCCAATTTCCGAACATCGCTTTTAAAGTGATGTTGACGAAGTGAAAAAGTCAATACTTCGATTTGTCGGGGCGACTTCGAATCGTCGGGGCGACTTCGAATCGTCGGGGCGACTTCGAATCGTCGGGGCGACTTCGAATCGTCGGGGCGACTTCGAATCGTCGGGGCGACTTCGAATCGTCGGGGCGACTTCGAATCGTCGGGGCGACTTCGAATCGTCGGGGCGACTTCGAATCGTCGGGGCGACTTCGAATCGTCGGGGCGACTTCGAATCGTCGGGGCGACTTCGACTGCCCTCAGGTTCCACCGTGTTCGCAAGCGGTGATTTTCGTGGAGAAAAAGCTTGGCGAGGAGTGTATTGCGGACGCAAACAGGTTACATAACGAAGCTGCGTCTGCGGTTATTCAACCCGCAGGTTCGGAGCGCTGCGTCGGGGCGCGGGCTGCCGTTGACGTCGGCGGCCAGGAGAGTATTTTCGTGACAAACAGCTTCGGAGGAGAGACAGCGAACACACAAACGGGACGCGCGGATGGCGTTGTGTAGATAGCGACGAGGTACGAGAAATATGTTTTGAAGAAACATGCCGTCGGTGCTCTCGAAAAGTGACACACCTCAACCATTACTTTGGTGTAGTGTTTTAATCCGAGCGCAGCTCCTTACTTCGCAGTTTTTTCATGCGAGGAGTGTTGTGAACTATTGTTATGAAATTTTAATCCGCCGTATCGACTATTTGTGAACATATTTTTTCACTTTACTAAAAACGATTTTTCATATGACACTTTTCTTGTGTATCGACGATGTATATGTAAATGGTATTCCGTGTGGGAACAAGCGACCTGATCTGACATCGAGCGAATGGGGGATGCCAAGCGAGCGAGTGAACGAGTCAGCGAGGCAATGGGCGAGAGGACCGAGCGAAGAAGTGAGTGGGCGAGAGGGACGAAGGAGTGGGCGAGAGGACGAAGGAGTGGGCGAGAGGACGAATGGAGTGGGCGAGAGGACGAAGGAGTGGGCGAGAGGACGAAGGAGTGGGCGAGAGGACGAAGGAGTGGGCGAGAGGACGAAGGAGTGGGCGAGAGGACGAAGGAGTGGGGCGAGAGGACGAAGGAGTGGGCGAGAGGACGAAGGAGTGGGCGAGAGGACGAAGGAGTGGGCGAGAGGACGAAGGAGTGGGCGAGAGGACGAAGGAGTGGGCGAGAGGACGAAGGAGTGGGCGAGGAGGACGAAGGA
The DNA here is from genome assembly GCA_031308135.1 of Acheta domesticus. Classification (NCBI taxonomy): domain Eukaryota; kingdom Metazoa; phylum Arthropoda; class Insecta; order Orthoptera; family Gryllidae; genus Acheta; species Acheta domesticus. The sequence continues at coordinate 60,877,113 of JAHLJT010005437.1, read as the reverse complement.
GTGGGCGAGAGAACTGGCCCAACATCACCTCTCCTCTGGTCCTCCCGGCCAGCGGGTTGACCAACGCGACGTGCGCGTTGACCAAGCAGGTCGCCCCGCCACCTCCCTCCCCGTCCCCCCTCTCCATCCCACCCCGGCCCGCGCCGCACCGCGAGGGATCCCGCTAGCCGCCTGAAAGCGAGAGTCTGAAGTTGCCGCCGCCTGCCGTATACGCGGAACTCTATGCCCGTGCGCGCGTCCATTCACTCTCGCCCATTCAGCGCCGCCGTGCAGCCGCCCCGCCCCGCCCCGCCCCGCCCCGCCCCGCCCCGCCCCGCCCCGCCCCGCCCCGCCCCGCCGCGCCCCGCCCCGTCGCGCCCCGCCCCGCCCCGCCCCGCCCCGCCCACCCGACGGAGTGGCGCGACGACGCCCCAACGCGTTCGCGGACCCGGGAAAAGCGCGACACGTGCCTTGGGTTGGCCGCCGAACAGGCTGGCGGCTCTCGTAGCCACCGGGAGAAACAGTAAGTCGACTATTGGTCTAATCGTGGACCTGCGTTTCTTTCATTCCTCGTTCGTTTTCTTCTTCTTCGTCTTGTTCTCCTGTATTAGTGTTGTTATTATTATTATTATTACTACTACTATTATTATTACTAATATTATTATTATATTATTATTATTCCTATTAATTTTTCCTGTAATTCACGACCAAAGATTTTTATGGGTCGTTGAATATTAAACCTATTCAGAGTTGCAACCAGCTTCCCAAGGAGACGTTGTAAAGCTGTCGGCGCCTCTACAACACTTTGCGCAGAATGTGGGCTGTCCCCAATAAAGCAATGTGAATATATTATTATCATTATCATTATCATTATTATTATTTTGGTCGCGGATCGGCCGTTTAGGACCATGCGGGCATACTCCTGCACTTACCTAGGCTCGGTAACATTTATCCCGTGGCAAGTGTGTGTAACTCCTTTTTGGGAGGCGATCAGCATTACGCTGAATCAATTTTTTTTTATCCTCCAGGGTTGCTACTCCTGGATGGATGGAAGGTGGAATGAGGATGATGATAATGATAATGAATGAACGCCACACACGTACATATACAAACATGTCCATGCCCAGGCGGAACCCGTGATCCTTCCGTCCGTGATCGCCACTGCACTACTAAATTAGCGATCTCCGGGATCTTAGCTATCCGGACTGGCTATTCTTATTCTTATTATTATTATTATTATTATTATTTATTATTATTACCACCATTGCCCGCGTCATAATGATTTTCGAACGTCGATCGCGAGGAACAATTGTTCAGTGTCCTTTTATTAAATCGTTTTGATTTCGTGAGCAAAAGGAAAATGTTGCAGTTTCCGTTTTAGAAAATGATTACCCGTGCCCTTTCCCGACACGCGTCCGTATTTCCACATTGTAGGGTAACATTCAGGAGAAGCATTAGTACTAACTAGTTCTTTCTAGTGGTGGGCATTTCGAGACGCTAACTACAAAATGACACCGGCGGATGATTCTCGTATTTCATTTCTCGCTGCCGCCGGATGTGGCGCGTTGGGTCAGATGCGTTTTAAAAAGGAAATCTGGTTACCTTCGTTGGAACCCCACGAAGTGTGGAGGGTTCTATTAGGTTACCGGGTAATTAACTTGTACGTTCGTTCATAAAACTTGTGATTCATGGTCCTGCGTATTCAATAGATTCGTTCTTGGAAACGAGAGTCGCTGAATGGGCTGTGCCGTGACGAGGGGACGGAGGCTTTTGTTTGACGGATTACGAAATAATTGAGCGTCTCCGAGCGATGTTGCAGATTAAACCCTGTGTGAAGTGAGAGGATGTTTCGACGTAAAAAGCCGACATTCAGTTTGTTTTATTGTCTTTTCGGCAAAACGTGGCTGAGGGTATCAACGTATGTCACTACAGTGCCTCTGTCCGGGAGGTCCTGAGGTTCAAGTCCCGGAGGTGACGGGAGTTTCGACATTAGCTTGTCTACCATCTGTCGATTTCGGCCGTTGTTCGGAGGAGAAGTCTAGGGGACGGCTGCTGTGATCGGTAGTTTTCCGTGCATTCTTCGAACACCAGGCATTTGTTGGAAGGAACGGGCCGCGCACCGCGCCCAATCTTTCCTTCCCCTTCCTTGTGTTACCCTCACCCCCTTACAAACACTTACAAACACTTACACCAACATGAACTACCACATTCACACATGCCGGGAGAGCTTGTTCCGGCTGGGGTGGTGCCCCCGCTGATAGTAGATTCCAGATAGAGGAAACCTCGGTCGGTGGCCCCGGATCTCACCGTGTGACGGAGGAACATCACAGCAACGTCCCCATAATAACACTCACTACACTTACGGGACTAATGGCTTTAGCATGTGACGCGCTCGAATTCATTAACAATCAATCAGTTTTCGACAAAGCAACATATCAGTTTGCTGTTTTACTTAAGTTTTTTTTATGACAAAATTCAAATTTATAAGAGAGTTTAATGTACTCTCTATAAAAAAACAGAACTTACCTATAAATACCAGCGTACAAAAAAAAACTTTAACTAAGAGTATTAAAATAAAATTTGCTTCCATAAACGTACAACAGCAGGTACGTAACTCAGATGAGCAACGCATGAAAAGTATTGCGCGTTGCTGCGCATCAAGTGATTGCTTTTATTTATTTATTTATTTATTTACGTCAAAAACAGTTAAAAACTGCGTATGACGAGCTATGGGGAGAAGTGAAGCTTCGCGGAGGACGGGCGGCTTCTGAGAAGAGATCGTCCTGAGAGTTCATTTCCGGTTCTGCACCTGTGCGACTCCCCATAGTTCACCCGCCAGTCGAAAGTTGTGCTTACGTGAAGGTGGGGGGAGAGACCGAGCGACCCTCACTTTCCACGAAATTGCCAGGCAAACAACTGCCGTCGTGCGAGGCCGCTACCGCCCACAGCGCCACCGACACAGCGATCGTTGCGCCCACCGCTATCCACAGCACCGCCGCTGCGAACTTTTTTATTTCTATTTTTTTAATTTAAGGTCGCATCAACTACTAGGTCATTAGCGACCACTATTGGATTTAACTTTATGGTATTGTACTATTTCTCCTTTTCTTAATAAATTTAAGATTTATTAAAAAAATCATTGGAAAAATAGATAATTCTATAAAAAAAATTAGGGCTGATAATGACACAGTATACACAATACATTTTTAAAATGTAATAAACTTACTGGTGATGCTGATAAAAAACAAATCCAACATTCAATGAATAACAATTTATTAACAAAAACTACCATGACTGTCACCATCGTTACTGATGACGCAGTCGTGGCACTGTCAAACCCTCGTTTCTTCTCCGCTACTGGCCCTGTGACCCTCACCGCCCTAGATACCCTCACCGTCACCGAACTAGCGACAGTCACCGAACTAGCGACAGTCACCGAACTAGCGACAGTCACCGAACTAGCGACAGTCACCGGCCTAACCACTGTCACCGACGTCGTGCTATCCACCGATACCGTCACCGCCCCATCCGCCGCCACCTTCGCCGCCGTGGTCACCGCCACCGCCACCACCGCCGCGGCGCGGCATTGGTCGTTTCCGCATAATTAATTGGAGAGCCGGTAGCCGCTTGCGGCTCCCAGCCGCGAAGGAGAACGGGCGGGCGCCCCGGCGGCGAGGAACAGACTTTCTAACCGCCGCCGCCATCGCCGCCGCCGTCGCGGTGCGCGCGTTTCCGGTGCCCGCGGAGGACGGGACGGGGCACCTGTCCCCCCGGCAGCGGCCGCGCTTCCGGTCCGGCCCCCTCGACCTTTCGGTGCCCTCGGCGCGTGGCGGGAGGCCACCGGCTGGGTTTAAATGGCGGCGCGGCCGGGGTAACGGTACACGGGGGCAAGCGGCGCTTTTTAATACTACTACAATAATAATAATAATAATAATAATAATAATAAAATTGGTAATAATAATAATAATAATAATAATAAAAATAAAATTCGTAATAATAATAATAGTGACTTTATTTCTGTGACGTGACTCAGGCCATCAGGCCCGTTCTTCCGTCTAAACTCTACTCGTTGTCCTTCGTTTTTTGTTTTCTTTTGAATTTTTGTGTTTTGTTATTTTTAGGTTTCCTTGTTTTCACTTTGTTTATTATCAATAATTTCTTATATCTGAAGCGCTTTTCACTTTCGAGATTTCCGGAGTTCATTGTATTTAACGACGGACCTTAATTTTATTTATTCCATTTTTAATTTAATTTTATGTAATATATTTATTTTTATTTATTCGATTTTGTGATTTATTTAATTTTATTTCTTCCATTGTATGCAACTGAGATGAGTGGGATGTGAAGGTTTTGAGTTGTCCTTAGCCCCTGATGGCCGGTGCCGTGCCTGGCCTACCGCACGCCCCCGCGCCGGTCTCCGCGCGCCCTTCCGCTGCCTGCCCCCGCCCCCGGCGCGCTTCCGCCTTCTCTTCCCGCGCGCGCACGCGGCCCCGCCCACCCCCCGGCGCTCCTCGCGCGGGCGCGGCGCCGAGGGCGAATGCGAGCGCGAGAGGAGCCCGTGCACTCCGACGTCGTCACTGACGGACACCCCCCACCCCACCCCACCCCCCGCAAGTCACAGAGTTCCCTTCTTTTATTTGGCAAAATTCATTTAAATATTTATATGTGCGTCAGAAATTATATATATAATATATATATATATATATAATGGATATTAGTGGGATTAATGGATATAAGATATTAATGGATATGGTCATTAATGGATATAAGATATTAGTGTAGTATTAAGCAAAAATGTTTCACTGTAAACAGGAAAAGTTTTATTCACTTTTATCAACTACATTATTACGCAAAACTATTTGTAATACTTTACTCTTACCTGTAAACAGAGAAACGACAAATTATGCTTATTACTACCGCTTTTCTATTTGCTTATTTTAAATACAATATAATCTAATAGACGTTTTCTCCGCATCCTTTTGTCTATCATCGTACTTCATCTGTCTAAAAAAACGAAACGCTAAGCGTTGGAAGCGCGACATATTCGAATTTTATATATATATATATATATATATATATATATATATATATAAATAAATAAAGAATGTGTGTATACATACGTACATTGTATTGTATCATATATACTCTACAAAAATAATATACAATATAATATGAAATGTTTATAATTTTAAAAAATCTATGGTGTTTTCCTCTAAAACCGATCGGCTGGATCCGCCCTTGCTGAGGGAAATGGCTGACTGGAATGCCGCAGAGATGGTTCAGTGCGTCAATTGGTGTCAGTGAAGTGCCTCTGACTAGGGTATCCTAAGGTTCGAGCCCCGACGGTGGCAGGCGTTTTGGCACATTTATCCGTTCACCCTAAGAAAATTCATGTTGACGTGGGTTAGGACACCTTTTTTGAGGTGACGGCTTAAAGGCCTAGGAAAAGTTGACCGTGGGATGCAATCGGGTAACGGCTTTTTGGGGAGATAGGTGCAAGGCTTACGAAACATTGACATCAGGATGCAAACGGGCTGTACCTTTTTGGGGACGTAGGTACAAGGATTAGGAAAAGCGTACAATCGGGATGCAATCTAGTCCAAGGGCGGATTCAACCGATCATTTTGGGGAGAGCCATCACAGATTTTTGTTAAATAAACGTATTTATTATATTTTAAACTATTTTTGTAGTGTATGTATGATACTGTACACTTATTGTTTAAATAACTACATAATTTTAACATGAATAAATATTTAAATTAATTTTGATAAATATATGGAGGTAACAAATAAAAACTCTAGGCCTTTTTTGGGGGGCATGCTCCCCCCCCATGGCTTCCCTCTGGATCCGCCACTGATCGAATCCGTCCCAACCCAGTGGGGCCTTCCCCTGCGGTGCTCGAGGGCGACCGTCGCGAGAAGCATCGGGATCATATCACCTACCTTGCTACCAACTTCTTCTCGAACATACCCCAAATCCCTTCATTATCAGACTCGGCAAAAACCCACCACATAGAACCAGAATACTCTCTCAGTCTCAATCAGCGAAAAACTACTGATTGACAGTGACTATTCACTGATGGTGTCAGTTATAACCCTGCCACTGACAATCAGTGAATTGAACTGAACAAATCAGTGAAAATCTGGCGCACTTTTTGAATCAGTGAAACTTCTCTGTTTGAATCAGTGAAATCTGTGACAACTAATTGAACGTGACGACTGAACGTTCAGTGAGTGATGGTGGCGCGGCACTTTTACCACTGACGACCAGTGAAATACCGGCGGTCATTATGAAAAGGTTCGCATATTCGCTGATTGTCAGCGAAACTACTACACATTTCCACTGAAGATATCAGTGACTTCTGCTGTCACTGATTGAATCAGCGACAATTTCACTGATTCAGATTCAGAGAGTACAAAATAAGTTTCCCTTCCACGTTTTCCTGAGGAAATTCTCCGAATTACATCCCGACCAGAGGAACCCGATGGGTAACCTCAACCATTGTGTTAGTTTGAAGTTTTAATTTAAACTATTAAGCCATCAAACATATGTATAGTTAGTTTAAACTGAGCTGTGTATTCACCATCTGTGTAAATAAATTAAAAAAAAAAAAAAAAAAGAGGTGCGTCGGGCGAAAGTGGCGTCGGCGTCGCGCGTCGGTGGAAAGCGCGACGCAGCGAGCAGGAAGGCGGAGGCGGAGGCGTGCGTCGCGACGACGACAGCGCAGGAGAAATCCGCTCCCCCTCCCCTCCCCCTCCCACGTCTTTTCCTGCGGGACGCTTCCTCGTTGCCACCGCCAGCGCTACCGCTCTGCGCGAGGAACGTGGCGTCGTGAAGACAGATTGATTGATTGATTGATTGTTCGTGATTCCGGGCGCGACAGCTACAGAGGTCCTTAGTCCCGCAAGTGTAGTGCGTGTTTTTCCGTCGGGAGGTGGCGGTGATCTTTTCCCCGCCAACGGGAGGTAGGTACAAGGCTGTTGGATGGCGAGATCCGGCGCCGACCTACCGTCGGGTAGCAGTTTTTTTCCAACCAGATATCTCCTATCAGCGGGGCACCGCTCCAGCCGGGACAAGCTCTAAGCTCCCAACTGGTCTCCCGGCATGTGTGATAGTGTAGTGTATGGTAGTGTGTGTGTGTGTGTGTGTGTGTGTGTGTGTGTGTGTAAGGTGTGAGGATAGGACAAGGAAGAGGAAGGAAAGATCGCGCACAGTCCGTGGCCCGTTTGTTAGGGTACTGCTCCGGCATTCGCTTGGTGAAGACAGATGTGAGGGAGTGTGTGACGGGAAAAAGATGAACGCCGGGTTGACTGTTACCAGTGGTTTATTATATGCCGTGGTTGCAAGTACATGGTTACATCCTAACAGAGGCTACGCAGTCCAGCGTTCAGTCGGTCGTCGTCTTGAGGAGGGTGAGGTGGTACACAGCGGCGGCGGCTGCAAAGGCGGTAGCGAAGGCAGATAGGCTGGCGATGGGTCGATCACTTCGGCCTTGCGTCGATTCCCGCCTTGGCCAACCCGAGGGCAACCGTACAGTGGGGACGCCGGCGGTCACTACCGTGCTCACGAAGACCGTTAAAAAGCGATGTCGGGTTTTGTTGTTTTATTTTATTTTAATTTATTTTTCCCCCCTTCAGTTGCCCTGGAGGGGCGGGAATTTATTCAATAACGGGCATACATTTATGCTCCAGCTGATTAGGCTTTTGGAGTTCGGGAGGGCTGTATCTTAAAAAGAATAACTTAAAACTAACTTATTACCAACTTAAAAACTATTATAGGGCTGGCCTCTTTGGGCCTAGCCTAGTTTTATTTACAATAATTTTAGATGGTTGTTGAAAAGTTCTTTATAAAGCGATGTCGGTGGCCGTACGCCGCCCTCATATACTGCCGGGTCAGTCCATCCCTTCGGGCGCGGGGGTGGCGTTGCCCTCGTTCGGGTCACTCACAGGGGTGCGTGGGGGGGTGGCGAGCGGTCAGCCTGCACATCTGGAAGCCATGCCTGCTCGGCCCGGGCGGAGTGAAAGCGGAAGCGGCCAGCAGCCCAGGGCGACGTCGCCTCACCACATTTGCGATGCCCACAGTATTTCTGTGGTCACAGGGTAAAAGTTCTTAAGTCAATTTTTGGCAAAATTGGGTTAAGTACTGAAACTACAAGTTAAGTATCTATATTTTATTTTAGTAAACTGACAGAATGAAAATGTTGCCTCCTTAACGACAAAAAACCTTTGGGAAATAGCGTTGAGCATAGGAAGAAGCATTGGCTCAATACAATTTAACCCTTGTTTTCTCCAAACTGCGATTTTAACCTAAGAACTTTTACGCCGTGACCACAGATTTGTTATTTTTCGGAATACACTACTCGTTTTGTAGACGTAACATTACCAAGTGGAGGAACGAAAAGTCGCTCTTTACGACCGGCGTCCGTTAAGGATTTAACAGTTCGCGGACTGTGAACAATGATCGAAACGAATGAGTTGTAGGTAAAGACGGTCACATTTCTGGAAATGGTACGTCTTTTTAATGATGTTTTTATGGCAGGAAGACGTGTTACGAAAAGTTTTGAACGACATAAGGCCGATAACATTAATAACATACTTGCATGGTTACAAGTCTCGGCTACCGCATCGATTTTCTAACGTCCCCCACGTATGTTATGTGATCTGTATCAGCCTAATAATGTTATTAAATAGTGAATGACCGGCCGGGGAAGAATTGAAGGGTACGATTGAAAATTGTCTGCACCATCGTTCACTATAATGGCCTTCGGTTCGGGTCCGACGGTGGTCAGTTATGGTCATTAGCTGTATTAGACACTTACGTAGCTAGATCGAATTCAGCATCACGCACTACGTTATCACAAATGTCGCGAGCTTGGAGCTTGTCCTGGAGCAGTGGCCTGCTGGGGGAGGTAACTGGAGGAGGGAAATCCAGGAACCCGACGTGTATGTCGTCGCCGGATCTTTCCTCCAGTGTAGGAGGCGCACTGCCTCCTCCCGCGTGATTACATGTTCTATAATAACGGGACAAATGACCATAACCGTGTATGCACCTGAATCAATAAATTCTCTCACATAAAAATGAAAGAAACTATTAAAAAATTATTGATATTGTAAAATTGGGTTATTCACCACTCTTTGAAACAAATTACATTGTTGTGTTTGTTTTTGTTTTGGTATTGTTAATTATCTTGAAAGTTAATACCAAATTTTAATTTCGTTATTAAGATTTTAATGTATTTTTGAAATTACAAGTATTAACTTTTGTGAATTTTGGCAGAAAACATATTTGGCAAAAAACTAGGATTAATCTGCAAAAATGAATGTTTATATTAAATGCGTTACAGAATTTATATACACCGTTTCCTTTTTTATGCAGTTATTTATTTCTATATAGTGTGTTTATTTATTCTCCAAAAAATCAGTAAACCGTATGTGACATATAGCGCAAAATACAATGTGCGCAGGTGTTATTAAGTTTCGGAATCTCAACCTTTCTGTTTTACGGCACACAGTTGAACTATGAAAAATGTAGTAACGAGCGTTGTAGGCAAGATTCGCTAACAAGAAATGCTCGCTCCCCTGTAATGAAAAGTATTTGTATCGGCAAACGAGTTATAGATTTAATTGATAATAACTGCCAACGAAATGACTAACCCCTTTCCCCAACTCCTCTCGCATGTGGCAAAATGAACTTTCAAGCAAGCGTGCGCAGATAGTGGAGCTACATTTATGTTCCGTAGCAAAACCAAGGCGTCTCAGCACTTACTCAATGGATGAAGGGAAACGACGAAAAATCATTTGATCGAGTTGGGATATTTAGAGAGACATTCAAAATACCGAAAGTAAAGATATCGGAAGAAAAAGATGGGCACGCGTGGCAGAATAGACATATTTCAGTGATAAAGAGTTGGAGACCTTTCTGCTATAGTCCCGTAACTAAATACAGAACTAAAGATCAAGGTGTTTGTTGTAATCTTTAAGGCCACGAGGCAGAAGCCCAGAGATCACCCCCAACCCATTTGAAGTGTTTAAAAGAAGTAGCAGTCCTAGTTGCCAACATTTGCAGGATAGTGTTTGAAATCATGAAACTTTATGTACCCCAAACTGGTTGAACAAAGTGAAAATCGTTTTAAAAATGTAATTTTCAATGCGCAAAATATGAAGGAAAGTATGCAACCTCCGACCATGTGAGATATGTCAATGGTTTCGTTAGATATCCAGGACAATTGAGAAAATACAAAAACATTCAATTACTACTAAATCCAGTTGCGAAATTTAGAAGAAAAAATGTTCCTCTAACACGTGAATCCTTGTTTTGTGGGTTCTTGATACCAAAAAATCAATTGACGGCAAAACGTCCGTTCGTCTGAGAACCCCAGCAGCTAAACCGTTCAGCCGATTTGCTCCAAAATTGAAAATCTCTGATCGATCTGGATGTTATCGCGGGCCCTTGAATGTGAAACCGATATTTAATTTTTTGGGGTACTTTACTTGAAGCCCCTGGGACATTAAAAAAACACTTCACTGTTCTGTGATTAAATTTTGTTGTTGGATAGCGTGAAGGACGTTTAAGAGAATGGTGCAAGTCTCGTGTTTGTTGAAAACCCTTATTTTTCGAAAATTGCAAAAGTTCTAAACTTGTTGGGAGTCGTCCTACAATTAAAATTTTAGAGATTTTTTCCCCTAATGAAATCTTTTCTTTTAAGATAGATTTTGAAATAAGGTTATAGATTTTGAAATAAGGTCATGTACAATTTTTCGAAAATTTGAGCATGTTTCTCGTAATTTTACGAGAAAGTACGTGCTGTTTCAGCTGCACTATACTGTGATTTTTCTAACTTTGCCCCTCAAGGCCCGTCTTCACAATGGAATATGTCACGATATTTCGCGTCTTTCTTAGTAGCGCCGCAGGTATCGCATGATCGCGACCGTATCAAGCATCTCATGCGACCCCTAGCGGCTCGACGGAGGAAGACGCGAATTACCGTGTGGATATTCCATCTTGGCCATAGGGACTTGTGGGGCAGAGTTAGAAAATCATACTATAAATTGTGAAAACATATAAAAGGTGAAACCTTTCATCTAAAAATGCAAATCTTAACGTAATGTAAGAATAACACATCTGACAGATCGAATGTCCAGAGACGGGAGAAGTATATTTTTAAAAAGGTTTGGATAGATTCTGCGAATTTGAAAAGACGAAAAGGAACATGCTGAAGATTTCGAATTTCAAATATAGCTATGTTATAATTAAATGATATTATATAATATTTGAGATTCAAGACAATGTAGAATCCATAAATCTATGCGTCTCCTCCCTTCAAATTAATAAATATTTAAACAATTAACCAGACTTGAGGGGCAGAGTTAGAAAAATCGCACTCTAGTTTTCCGTAACCTTCGTTTGATAGCTATTTATAATTTCCGCAGATTAGTTTATGCAACCAGGTGGCAGAACACTAAAATTTACGTATTATAATTAGGAATTACATAAATGTAACTTAAAATTATTTTAAGACGATATTAATTATAATATGATAACAATAATGACAACAAAGGCTTTAACAACAATAACCGCGTTAATTCTGATGTTTGTGAATGAAATCGCCCACTCACATCAGTGAGCCACGCCTCCCGGATCCTCTCCTCCCTCTCCCCCCCCCCCCGTCGCCACACATTGGTTGGCGGGGTCTGCGTCGCGTTTCGCAGGGCGCTTTCATAAATCGGTCAAGCGGCGACGGCGGCGGCCAGCGGCGGCGGCGGCGGCGGCGGCAATCTTTCCGCCGGGCGGTGGCGGCGGTGGGGGCGACGGACGCTTCGGGAAGACGCGTGACGCAAGAGCGGCGATGGGCGAAAGCTCTTTGACATTGCGACAGCCGCCGCCTGATGGCGCCTCCGACCGCCTCCCCCCCCCGTCCAGCCTTCGCGGTGCCACGCCCCCCGCGCTGGGAGGTTCGGCGCGGAGCGCACATCGGACGAGCTGGAGAGCTGGAACTCATAGGACCCGAGATTTTTTTTAAATTTTATTTTATTTTTACTATTAATTTATTATTTATTTATTTAATTTATTATTTATTTATTTAATTTATTATTTGTATTTATTTTTTATTTAATAAATTTATTTATTAATTTATTTACTATATATACTACTATATACTAATAGAAGCCTCTTGCTCCCTCATTGCCGCCTCCTCCTCGTCCATTATCCTCCTTTCATCAGCGTCTCCTGTTCCTGCTTTCATCAGCTTCTCCTCCTTTCATTAGCTTCTCCTCTTCCTTTCACCAGCATCTCCTCCTCATTTCATCAGCTTGTCCTCCTCCTTTCATGAGCTTCTCCTCCTCCTTTCACCAGCTTCTCCTCCTCCTTTCACCAGCTTCTCCTCCTCCTTTCACCAGCTTCTCCTCCTCCTTTCACAGCTTCTCCTCCTTTCACCAGCTTCTCCTCCTCCTTCACCAGCTTCTCCTCCTCCTTTCATCGGCGTCTCCTTCTCCTGCCATCGGCGTCTCCTTCTCCTTTCGTTAGCTTCTCCTCCTCCTTTCATCAGCTCCCCCCCCTCCAACGGCTCCACCGCCGCGCCTTGGCCTCTTGTGTGCGGCGAGGTTGCAGGCAGCGTGCGGAGTACCTTTCCCATTAGCGCGTTCCGGGAAAGGGCCGCCTCACAAAGCCCACCCTCCCACCCCCTCCCTCCGACGTTCTCGGTAAACGGGCGCTCACGACCGCTTCCACAACCCCCTTCCCCCGCGCTTCGACGTACAATTTGTAGGACTCGTTATCAACGCGGCGGTGATGCCACATGGCGCGAGTTGGCCCACGTGGCGATTCAGCTACCCTTCGAGAATGATCCTTCCTATTTGCGCAGCTTGCGAAACAATTAATGGTAAAAGAAACAGCATGCTCGTTCGAAGTTTGAAAACTACACTGCCATTTTTTCTAACTTTGCCCCACAAAGCCTGTCGTCTTCACGATGGAATGTGTCAGGATATTTTCTCAAGTCGGTGCCGCCAGATATCGCATGATTGCGAACGTATCGAGCAGTGCTTACGATCATGCGACGTCTACCGGCACGAGGGAGCAAGACGCGAAATGCCGTGTGATATTCCGTGGTGGCCATAGGGATTTCAGAGGTAGAGTGTGAAAAATCGCTCTATAGTACAGTTACTGGGTTTAGAATGAACCAAGGAAATCTACATGTATGAGAAATAATCGCTACTGAAAGGGTCAATCCTCAATTTGTCTAAGAAAGCCGTTAGCACTCGTGTTTCTTTTTCCCGCTGTTCTATTCCTTGTGCACTTCCTCTTCTTTACCTCTTTCTCCTGCTCTTCATCCTCTTTCTCCTGCTCTTCATCATCTTTCTCCTGCTCTTCATCCTCTTTCTCCTGCTCTTCATCCTCTTTCTCCTGCTCTTCATCCTCTTTCTCCTGCTCTTCTTCATCCTCTTTCTCCTGCTCTTCTTCATCCTCTTTCTCCTGCTCTTCTTCATCCTCTTTCTCCTGCTCTTCTTCATCCTCTTTCTCCTGCTCTTCTTCATCCTCTTTCTCCTGCTCTTCTTCATCCTCTTTCTCCTGCTCTTCTTCATCCTCTTTCTCCTGCTCTTCTTCATCCTCTTTCTCCTGCTCTTCTTCATCCTCTTTCTCCTGCTCTTCATCAGGACGAAGGGACGAAGAGAGCAGGCCGTACGTCGCATGCGCTGACCACCGTTCCATGTGGCGAAATATGAAGACGTATGAAATGGCAGGGTATCGGGACCATCTGGGGCGAGAGATGAAGGCACTACAAACTGCGTTCATTTGGTTAGAGTTCTTAAACGGACATTAGTACGAGTACTATCAGATATTGATTCATGTTTTAACTAATAAGCTGTATAATTGTGATTAAGGTAGTTTTTCACTTACAAATAAAGCATCAAAAATATAAAAATTATCAATTCACTGATTAATTAGTGATTCCGGGCGTGCCAAATGTTTATGGTCGTTAGTGCCTTAAGTTTAGTGCACGTTTTTGTATCGCGGGATGTGGCTGTGATCATCCCTTGATTACGAGATCCGGTGTCGACCTAAACGTGGTATGCGGGGTTTTCCTCGTCCAGATAGCTCTTACCAGCGGAGCGCACCGCCCAGCCGGGACAGGTCTAAGCTCCCGACTGCTCTGCCAACAAGTGTGATAGTGTAATGCATGTAAATGTGTGTGTGTGTGTAAGGGGACAGGACAGGGTCCCAGGTGATGGGACAAGGAAGGGGAAGGAATGGTCGGGCGCGGTCCTTCGCCCTTTGGGTATGGTACTGCTCCGGCATTCGGCATGTTGTTGATCGGAGAAACCAAGAAAAAACATCGATCATAAAACGTGGATGTTATATATACTGCGATTTTTCTAGGAAGGACTCTCAAGATAACTCAAATCCCATCTTGGCGATGGAATATGTCACGGCATTTCGCATCTTTCTCAGTCGTTCCGCTCGATTTCGCACGATCGCGACCGTATGAAGCAGTGCTTGCGATCATGCGACTTCTACCGGCAAGACCGAGAAAAGACGCGAAATGCCGTGACATATTCCATCGCGAAGATGGGATTTGAGTTATCGCGAAGATTGGATTTGAGTATTTCTAGAAAAATCGCAGTATAATACTATCCGCTTTAGTATATCGATGATAAAAAAAACATGGATGTTTTATAGAAACTTGAAAACCGGTGTCGTATCCCTTTGTGACTCGTCAATTTTCTCCGGAGGCGCCCAACAGCGGGGATGGGCGGGGGGTCTGTAGGAAGGAGGTTCGTTTCGTCACCTTGGGACGTGGCCGTCGCGTCGCGTCGCAGTGCGTGGCGCAGCATTGGGAGGGGACGCAGCTGCGCCCGAATAAGCGGCTTCCGCGGTAATTAGGAAGAAGAGCCCAGCGGGCGCCGCCGCCTTCCGCCCGCACCCAGCCCCCCTCCCCCCCCCCGGCCACCCGAGGACGCACGGCTGGCAGTGGAGGCGGGTGGCAGCGCTGGCCGTTAGCACTCGCTTTTCTTTTTCCCGTTCTTCTATTCCTTGAACTGCACTTCCCTTTTCTCTACCTCTTTCTCCTGCTCTCTCTTCATCCATTCTCTCTGCTCCTTCTTCATCCATTCTCCTGCTCTTCATCATCCTCTTTCTCCTGCTCTTCTTCATCATCCTCTTTTCTCCTGCTCTCTTCATCATCCTCTTTCTCCTGCTCTTCTTCATCATCCTCTTTCTCCTGCCTCTTCTCATCATCCTCTTTCTCCTGCTCTTCTTCATCATCCTCTTTCTCCTGCTCTTCTTCATCAATCCTCTTTCTCCTGCTCTTCTTCATATCCTCTTTCTCCTGCTCTTCTTCATCATCCTCTTTCTCCTGCTGTGCTTCATCATCCTCTTTCTCCTGCTCTTCTTCATCATCCTCTTTCTCCTGCTCTTCTGCATCATCCTCTTTCTCCTGCTGTTTCTGCATCATCCTCTTTCTCCGTGCTCTTCTGCATCATCCTCTTTCTCCTGCTCTTCTTCGTCATCCTCTTTCTCCTGCTCTTCTTCGTCATCCTCTTTCTCCTGCTCTTCTTCGTCATCCTCTTTCTCCTGCTCTTCTTCGTCATCCTCTTTCTCCTGCTCTTCTTCGTCATCCTCTTCCTGCTGCTCTTCTTCGTCATCCTCTACTTCCTGCTCATCATCCTCTTCCTCCCTTGGCGGCGGCGATGGTGTAACAGACTGCGATACCCAAGTTCGCGGGTTCAAACCCGATCGAAGCCGTGGATTTTTAAGGGCGAAAAAATCCTTCGTACGCCTTCCTTCGGAGGGGAAGTAAAGCGGACTGTCCCGTGTTAGTAGATTTACTTGCATGTAAAGATCCTCAAGCCTAAATGAAGCCTCCGAGCTAAATTCAAATTGCCGGTTTCGTCGCCTCAGTAATACCTTCTTTCCGCTAGTTGGTGAAAGGAGCGTAGCGAAATTTGCGTGGTCAGACGGAAGAGCAGGCTTCATGGCTTGAGTCTCGCCACGTAAAATAAGGCAATTCAATTCAATTCAATTCTTCCTCCTGCTCTTCATCATCCTCCTCTTCCTGCTCTTCATCATCCTCTTCCTCCTGCTCTACTTCATCATCCTCTTCTTCCTCCCTTTTCTCCTGCTCTTCCCTTAACTTCATATGCAAATAAGTGCTGGAATCTCGATAATCATGAGATACATTCGTGTTAGAGAAAACTATTTTTTGATTTGGTATCCATCGGAATATGCTAATGAGTGAGTGGGAATAGTATGTATGTAAGTAGTTCCCCGTACGAATCGCTGTTTTTTTTTCTTTTTTTTTTTCAGAATTAATTAATATGCACTGACTCTCTATCTCTCCTCCACAAACACACATTCACTCACTCGCGCACACGTCTCTCAGCCTCACACCCTGCTTCGTTCTTTGTCTCTCTCTCTCTCTCTCTCTCTCTCTCTCTCTCTCTCTCACACACTCACACACTTCCATGGACAGCCCCATTACAATATATATATATATATATTTATATTTATATATATATATATATATATATTCTTTCATCCACTGTTGCTCTCACCTTTACACCTCTCCCTCGCATACACACATGTTCGCTTACGCATACCCTCACCCATTCGCATACGCTCACGCGCCCGCCCGCCCCACCATCCTTGGGCGAGCCGAGCCGAGCCGCGTGGGAGGCGGGCGGGCACGGCCGCCGCGCCGTCGGATTTCGCTAGTCGCGTCCAGGGCCGCCTCGCCGTTTTGCAAGGCCCCCTCCCCCTCCCTCCTCGCCCGCGTCCGCACTTCCCCACGGCCTCCGGCGAACGCGGAACAGCGCCTGCTTCCGTTAGGTCCCGCCAAGGCCCCCTGGCCCCGGGGAGTTTTCGGGGGGCCTCGCACTCGAGGCTGCCTGCCTGGCATTAGCCGCCCGTCCATCAAGGCTCGAGCGGTCAGCTGCTACCGCCGTAAAACACTCCCTCAAGGGCCATCACCGAGATGATTTCGGACTCGAAATTGTATTCCCCCGTGTTGGTTAATTCTTCGTCTTCTGCACTTCAAGGGTTAGCCGATATTAATGTGAATATGAGTAAGGTGAACATGTGAGCATTTTGAAATATTTATCTAAGAAAATAATAAATTAAACGTAGAAGCACTAGTGGAAGATGCGGAACATCTTACGTACGTATGTGAATATTTTTTGGTAGCCTTTCATGATAGAATGCTATTAAAAGTCATGGTCTTTGAAAACTCCCTGTAACACATGACCTGTGAACGTGTAGTGTAAATATATTAAAAATTTTGTTTGTTTTAGGTTTTCTGTAATCAATGTGTTTTTGTAATTTTTCTATTTTGAGTAACTGTATTGATCTGACTATTTCATTGATTATTGATTTCCATAATTGTATATTGGCGTATAATGAAGGTTAAAGCCAATAAAATAATAATCGCATGATCGCGACCGTATCAAGCAGTGCTTGCGATCATGCGACTTCTAGCGGCACGAGGGAGAAAGACGCGAAATGCCGTGTGATATTCCAGGGGCTTGAGGGGCAGAGTTAGAAACACCGCAGTGTATACTGCGATTTTTGTAGGAAGAGCTCTCAAGATAACTCAAATCCCATCTTCGCAATGGAATATGTCACGGCATTTCGTATCATTCACAGTTGTTCCGCTAGATTTCGCACGATCGCGACCGTATGAAGCAGTGCTTGCGATCATGAGACTTCTACCGGCAAGACTGAGAAAAGACGCGAAATGCCGTGACATATTCCATCGCGGAAGATGGGATTTGAGTTATCTTGAGAGCTCTTCCTACAAAAATCGCAGTATAGGCGGGGCTCGTCGCTGGCGGGACGCGAAGCGAGTGGGTGCGGGTGGCGGCGGCGGCGGCAGCAGCAGCAGCGTCGCGCGGCGCATGCCAAGGGGCGGCGGCCAACTCTCGCCCGCGGCGCGGCGCCACGCGGGATTTCACCCGCGCGGGCGGAAGTGTCACCACCCGCGCTGTGGGCAGAAACGCGGACGCGGCGGGCGAATCTGTGGTCGCACGGCACATCTTCTTAACCCATTACTGCCCAGAATGATTCCGCTCGCACAGCGCTCGCCCATTGTTGTCGCGTTTGATGCCCGCAGAGGAGCCGTTGCAGACCTCTGGTAGCAGGGTTTTGCCACTTTTAGTGCTATTCAATTGTTGCTAAATTATACTACTGGAGTGCTCCTAAAGCGCCAAACGGTGGTTATTGAGTTGTTTTTTTTTCTATAAGAAGAAGCAAAACCGTTGGAACTTAGCTGCATAAACCCCGTCAACTTCGATGCGGACCAACCACCGTTTGTTTTACATCGGCCTCCGACTTAACCACAGGCTTATAGCAGCTAAGCACGGTTTTAGATGAAGATTCGAACCGACCCAAGTCATGTGTACACCCTGGCCAGGAATGTACAATGATCACAGCTAAACCAACATCTGGCATTCAAGAACGAAAAATCTTGCTTATTTGTTTCGTTTAGGAGTCTACGTTTTAACTGAAAGAACTAAAATTCACAAAGTATTGCAAAAATATTGCACTAATGGGTTTAAAAAATGCAACGGATGCATTGCCTGGCAAAAAATCCTGCTAGTGGACATTAATGGGAGTCGCAAATCCTTTCTGGAGAAAACAAGGGTTAGATTGCCGATCCCCGGTGGCCGAGATCGTTTAAAACAGTAGAGTCGTAGCGAACTCGGACGCAAGGATCGCGGGTTCGAGTCCCGTGTCCCGCGGAAAAAAAAGAAGTTAGATTGTTGAGCCAACGCTTTTTCTTACGCTCAACGCTATTTCCTATCGCTTTTTGTTTTAGCGTTAAGGAGGCAACATTTGAATTCTGTCGTTTTACTAAAATAAAATATAGAGTACTAAACTGTAGTTTCAGTACTGCAACCCAATTCGCCCAAAAATTGACTTAAAAACTTTTATCCGTGACGCCACAGAAATAGAAATAGTGGCAAACCAATGTGTG
>JAHLJT010005437.1:60809779-60857169 GCA_031308135.1 Acheta domesticus | reverse complement strand
GACAGTTTTGCTAGTTATTAAATGCTGAGAGTTCTCAGAGGTGTATAGCATCTGCGATATTTTAGGGATTAATTGAGAAATCTTGATTTAATAAAATATTTTAAGGGACTCTTGTACAAGAAGCGTTGTGATTAATCCACTTAAAAATGCGTATATGTGTGTATGTTATGTCTGCAATGAAGCGTCCGTCATATATCAATACCATGCTCGTGAACGCGAAACAAAATTTCATTTCGAGTTGTACACAAATAGATGCGAGCAGTTCAGCAGTTAAATAAGTGGAAAGCAGTATTTATTTTGTCAGGAAAATACTATACACCAACGATGTCCCACGATGGTGAAGAAATAGCGTGCTTGAAATGTTGAAACACGAACTGTTATAAGTGGGAATGTATTTTTATTATATCTTTGCTTCGTTTTTCTATTGATACCGCGCTAGTATGCTCCTAGATTCAACAGTTCCTATAGCGTGTATCGAAAAGAAAATTATCGATATCATGCCTTTTAAAAATCGGGAACCAAATTGATGATTCCGACTCATCAGAATATTCAAAAACAAATTGTCCAGTACTTTCGGTACCTGTGAATATTGGAAATTAAAATAGATTCCTTTACCTTCGAATATCGGAACAAGTGAACAGCAACGTCGCGTTGCTAGCGTCTACCACTGTAGGGCGGGGCGTTTGAGGGCATTGAACCGTGCAAACTTGGCCCCCTGTTACCCTCGTCAGGATTTACGCGTGGGGTGTGGGACACAGGTCCTTCCCAGAAGGCCGTGCCTGCTGACTACGGCAAAGAGCCGTTCTTCCTGAAAGGCCACCTAAAAGGACTGTGGTTGTGCGTTATAAACCCGTAGGGCTGCTCCTTTTTCAAGCTTCGATTTCCTCCTCCCCCCTTCCCCCCCGAGTATCCCTGTAGAAGCGACAATGTATTTTATTTTTATAAAATGTGTACATTGTGTTATTTCCTTACGGCTTTTCGTAATAACTGACTTTAATGTAATTTGAGTTTAATGTTAAACGTGCAGTTAATATGTGTGCACTTTGGGAGGCCTAACTTAAATTTTTAAAAATTTCCTCTTAATGCTTAGTAAAGTTCTTTCTTTTGTTTTGTTTTGTTTTCTTTTCTTTCTTTCTTTCTTTCTTTCTTCATTCACTCATCATTCATACTTATTACATTCCTATACTTTCATATATTCCTTCAACAAACATGAGCATTAGGCTCGTGATTGACTGATGCAAAGCTGATGCGAGCCGCCAAAAGGAAGAAATAATAATCCGGAGATAATGCTTGAAACGTAGAATAGTAATAGATACTAGCTGGAAATTCTCCAACTCCACTTTCTTAATAGCTTGAAGATCGTTCAGGTGTCATTACTCTAACGTCTTTGGTTTGCAAATATCATGTCCTCCGATGTCGAAATATTCAAAATAACGAACGTTTTATTTTGCCGTTCGTGTTTGAGATATCGACTTGTGCTGAGAACAAATGTGTACATACATACGTTAAATATATATTTGTATGCCTTTTCGTTAGGAAGATGTACGCAATCATTTCTTGGCATCATATTCAATTATCATTTTAACAGACAGTTCTCCGATTTGTAATCCGACATTGGTTTAACCATTTCTAATAATAAGCTCGTGCAGTATGAGAAGCTGTCGAAGGGTCGACAGTTGTCTCAAGCATTTCGAATATTTTTCGGATGCACTGAATGAAACATTCACGAATGCTCTCGCACTGCTGTCTCGCAAGTTACCGTATTCATTACGCGCAAAGCATTTACAGTCAGTGCAGAACGTTGCATTTGATCCGTTGCATAAGTTGAGGCAGGTTAGGAAGAAACAGGAAGCAGTCAGATGTTAATCCGTTTGCCTCACGTTCATTGCCTTTGCTTTATTTTCGTAGTAAACCAGATTGCTCCGAAGAGAGTTGGGCAAAAGGCTAGATAATAATATCCTAAAAATGAAAAGAATGAACGCCTCTTTCGTCATAACTTTGTTTTGTTGTGCGAGTTGTAATCGATGCATCGAAAGCAGTTGTGTAAAGTGCGAAGATCATTCGATAGTTCTCTTCTGTTCGGGAGTTACTGTCACGTTTTGTTGGGTTTCCGCTACTTTTCCTGATTTTTGTCTTTCTCGTGTACTACTTAAGTAGTGTAGAGAAAGTTTTGTAATCAAAAAGTGTGATTTTTTTTTATCAGAAAAAACTCATTTTGTAGGTATCTGATACCGACAAAGTGGATTAATTTGTTTGTATATGTAGTAAATAGCTTTCTCTAACACATTGTGTAGTAAGAATCCACGCTTATGGGTCCTTGATACCTCTAGCAAAATGTCTCACTGTCTGTGAACCCTGCTACCTACGTACCCACTGTGAACAGTGCTACCTCTTACCCATAAACAGGATTTGCTCCAGAATTGATATTCCCCAATCGGTCTTGCCGATGTCGCGGTCCCTTGAATTTGAAAAGGGTATTTGGGAGTCCTTCACAAGAGAAGAAGCTCAAAGGACATTTTCAAATTTTCTAGAAAACGTTCTTTTTTCTATATTTTTTTTCTTGTTCAGAGCCATTTACGCTTATAAAAATGGCTTCCGATTTCATTGAACTCTGAAATTTTCCAAAATTGCAAACGTTTGATGTTTCTTCAGTCTTCCCACAATTACAAAAATGAAGATCTATTGTTTTTAATGAAATATATTATTCGAAAGTAGATGTAACAATTATTATAATTACAAGAAGTTTTCATGTACGTTAGTAGTATGCGAGGAAGTAAAATACGGTGTGTCTATCAAAATGTATACACTCTTTGATAGCTCATAAACTAGACATCGGATGATTAGGGAAATGCCTTTTTTTTTTTCTAGCTAACTCTTTTAAAGGCTGATAATATATGTGCACGAATCATGACAAATGATGACAGATGACGAAGTTTTATAATGCTTATTTTTGCTTATTTTAGCATAAATGCCTTTTTTTTTGCATAAATGCCTTGTCTTTAGAATTATTGTGCGTTTTTTGCTTTTTATGTATTATTTTTATATACAATGCTAAGATATCAGAAAATCGCCATGGTCCAACCTGACCATTCATTACGAAACCTTCAATTCACGTATTTGTATTTTGAAATACGAGAGTATAGCAACATGTTTTTCTCGATTTCCCTATTTCATAAATACTAGCCATATTCTGAAAAAATGGTCGATTGACAATACACCGAGGGCACCTTTTGAGTGGAAATGAATGTAAATTCCCAAGTTTGTGTTGCTAATTTTGGACTTCTAAAAATATCCCAGACAACCAGTAGATGTTCAGAAATCCTTTTCCGTATTCAAACTGATTTTGTCTCCCAATCGTTGCAGATTTGAAATTGCGATCCTTGAAAAGTTACCAGTAATATATTGCTATGGAAACTATTAAGAATAAAATGTAGAATAGTTGTAAATATGTATGGAGTTTTACAAATAATTTTTAATTCTATTGTGAATGTAATTCATGACTGCCTTTTTTTTCTCCGTATTCTTGACATTTTCAGTGCCTTTTTAGGCACTTAAAGGGCGATCTTTTAGTGCGTAAACCTTCGATGTCTACTCATAACTTTTTGTAGGTGGACTGCTTAAGATAGACTTAACTTTAAGCAAAGAAAATTTGTTTTTTAGTGCTACTGGGAGACTGACAATATATGCAAAATGCAAAGACAAATTTAGATTTGTATTTCATTGGGATTCCCCAACGAGACTTACAATTACTCTTTTGCGAGAGAATTTTTTTCGTGTGGTATGTTCTGTGATATTTTTTCTGTGTTAGGTCAAACACAATGTGTATAGCACAAAACCAGCTGAAAGCACGGTGTCAAGAGCAGCCTTTGAAACAGACTGTGCAGAAATACCAATTGAAATGATAAACATTTTGGGTTCCATCGGTCAACGTTATCAGCTGGGCTTGAGCCACAATGGGCAACACTTACGATAAATGGCTGGTTTCTACCTTTGTTGTCAACATTTTGAATCTAGAATTGTTTTTCCACTTATTTAAAGCATCCTTTCAACTACTAAGGTCATACACTAGAGGCCATTAGTAACATTGGGGGTATCGGTGACAGTATACACAGTTACACACACTCACACTGTCACACACACAATCTCTCTCTCTCTCTCTCACTCACACACACACACCTGCATGCCCCGAGCGGAATTCGAACCCGCGACCCTGCAGGCACAAAGCAGCTGCGGCTCTTGAGTTTTAGCGACCTGTGCTGTCTAGGACTTCTGTATCAGTAGAATTATAGTCGTATTTTGGAATTGTAGTAATTCAGAAAGTGCGTACGTTTTGTATTTCTGTGTACGCGTAAAGCGTGCGTTGTTTTGAATTGAATTAATGCCTTAGTTTACGTGGCGAGACTCAGGTCATGAGGTCTGCTCTTCGGTCTGACCACGCAAATTTCGCTACGCTCCTTTCACCAACTAGCGGAGAAAGGAGGCGACGTCATTTAGGCTTGAGGATCTTTTACATGCAGTAAATCTACTAACATGGGACAGCCGGCTTTACTTCCCTCCGAAGCAAGGCGTAAGGAGGATTTTTTCGCCCTTAAAAATCCATCCACCTTAAAAAGTCCATGGCTTCGATCGTGTTTGAACCCGCGAACTTAGGTGTAACAGTCCGATACGCTACACTATCGGCGCCACCATACACTATCGGCGCCACCATACACCATCGGCGCCACCATACACCATCGGCGCCACCATACACCTTCGGCGCCACCATACACCATCGGCGCCACCATACACCATCGGCGCCACCGTACACCATCGGCGCCACCGTACACCATCGCCGCCACCATACACCATCGCCGCCACCATACACCATCGCCGCCACCATCGGTTTTTGAGGGGGGGAGGCACTAAGGGGCAAGCCGAGCCGGTGGCGGGGCCGCCGCGCTCTTATCGTGCGGGGACCTTGAGGCGGCACCCCGTCGCCGCTGGTATCTGCCAGAGCATCCGGTCTCCCTTCGGGGCCCCAAGCGATAGCTGCGGGCGCGCGGCGCGACGCGACTAACCTCCGCTCACATCGCCTTTGTTCTTCCAACTACTTTTATTGTTGTTGTTGTTCCTCTAATTCACGACTAGAGATGTGATGAGTCGGTTGATTATCAAGTCTACTCCGGGTTGCAACCAGCTTCCTAAGGAGTTGATCTAGGGACTATCGGTGCCTCTACAATACTTTGCGCAAAATGAGGGCTGTTCCAAATAAAGCGATTTCTTGCACTTCCCAGTCTTTTTGAATTACCTGGGAGTTTAGACAAGTTTATTATTATTTGCGTATAGGCCATTTATGATCACGCTACACAGTCATCTTCCAAGCCCCGGACAGATTGGCGTGTGTAATTCAGGTTGGATCAACATTACGCTAGATCCCATTTTTATCCCTCAGGGTTGTTAGCCCTGGGGGAATGGAAGATGGAATGATGATGATAATGAGGGTTGAAAGGACGACACACACCCACATACACAAATACACACATGTCCGAGGCGGGACTCGAACCCGCGACCCTTTGATCCGAGTTCGCCACGACACTCCTGCTTAAGCGATCTCGCCCTTGGGGCCGACTTACTATTTTCTCTCTTTCTCAGTTGGAACTGGGCATAGGGAATCTATCTTTTGGTGACTTGGAACCAGATTTAGCTCTTATGAAAAGGGAATTTTCCCTAGCCTACTTGAGTTCGCTGTAAAAAAACTTTCGAACAATGTGACAAGTCTGAAGGAACACTGCCTTTTGTCCAAAAGTTTGTAATTGTATTACACAGTTCAAATTTCTCAAATTCTTTTCAAAATTTGTCGACATCACTCCTTCCAAAGAAATCTCCAAGGCATGTACTATTAGAACTTTGTCCAAAGGCCAGATCTGTTTCAATTGCATTGCAAGCTCTTCATACATCCTGACATACATCAATACATGCAATTCGGTTTTCCTGGTGTTATGCGTCGGATAAAATGCAATATCAATTATTGTTTGTTATTGGTTTTATCTAGAAGGATCTGAGGAGACTATCAGCCCTGTTATTATTGTTACTGTACTATTATCCCCTAAATTCACGGTGTAACGCGTTAGGTATTAGTTTAAAAAAATGTACACCACATTCCAACCATCTTTGTAAGACTGTGGCTTTAAGTAATACTTCCATCACAAACTGGTAGAACGAACAAAAGAAGATCGTGATTGGTGAATAATGCAAGAGAGTTCTTGAAGTTTTATACCGCCATGAATACCACTCCCCTCTGGGTGAAATGTTTGTGTCAATTGAGGATCACGAGGTGGGTGGTTTCTCCGTTCAATACAGACGAACGCCGCGCGGTGCAGTACCTCAGCAAAAGGCTACATGCCGCGCGAGAACTTACCTTCCTCATCCTTCGCCTTTCCTCTCTCTCACTCACTCTTACTTTCACTCACTCACTCACTCACTCTCACTATCACTCACTCTCTCTATCTCTATCGCTCTTTCACTCTCGCTCTCTTTCACTCTCGCTCTTTCACTCTCGCTCTCTTTCAATTTCGCTCTTTTCGCTCTCGCTCTCTTTTCGCTCTCGCTCTCTTTTCGCTCTCGCTCTCTTTTCGCTCTCGCTCTCTTTTCGCTCTAGCTCTCTTTTCGCTCTAGCTCTCTTTTCGCTCTAGCTCTCTTTTCGCTCTCGCTCTCTTTTCGCTCTCGCTCTCTTTTCGCTCTAGCTCTCTTTTCGCTCTCGCTCTCTTTTCGCTCTCGCTCTCTTTTCGCTCTCGCTCTCTTTTCGCTCTCGCTCTCTTTTCGCTCTAGCTCTCTTTTCGCTCTCGCTCTCTTTTCGCTCTCGCTCTCTTTTCGCTCTCGCTCTCTTTTCGCTCTCGCTCTCTTTTCGCTCTCGCTCTCTTTTCGCTCTCGCTCTCTTTTCGCTCTCGCTCTCTTTTCGCTCTAGCTCTCTTTTCGCTCTAGCTCTCTTTTCGCTCTAGCTCTCTTTTCGCTCTAGCTCTCTTTTCGCTCTAGCTCTCTTTTCGCTCTAGCTTTCTTTTCGCTCTCGCTCTATCTCTCATACACCACCACAACTTGGGAGGTTAGGCGGGAGCTCAGAGCTTGCCTCGCGTTTTCGGTGCCCCGCTGTGCGGAGGTAACTGAATGAGGAAATCCTGCAAGCGGACGTGGTGTGCGACGGATATCGCTTCCCAAACGAGAGGAACACTGCCACATCCCGGAAATAACCAGCACTTCTCTTACGGCATTAAATGACCGCACTACTTGACGCGACCAGAAAGACGAATTATACTTAGGTTTTTATTTCTTAGCGCGTGGGATCTTGTCTTCACAATGGAATATCCCACGGTATTTCGCGTCGTTCTCAGTCGGGCGACTAGGGGTCGCATGATCGTGACTGTATCGAGCTGTGCTGGCGACTGACGCGACGTCATGCGACTCCTAGCGGCCCGAACGAGAACGACGCGAAATACCGTGAGATATCCCCAGCTCCCACGCGACAAGAAATAAAAACCCAAGAATACTCTTCCGATTATCAAAACTCCTAAAATAATCTACTACGTCTTTACAACGTCTCTTCAAACTAAATTTCTTAGTTGGTATCCCGCAGTTAGGTTAATAACCAAATGTTAATGAACTTGCAAAGATTAATTTCTCTGAAAACATGTATTGTTCAACATGTAGAAAATACTTTTTTTTTAATAAAAAAAAGAGACGAAATAATAAATTAACCCAGTGTTGCCGCAATTCTTGGAGACCTTTCAGCAACGTATTTGCGCCTTTCGCGTTCTCACGCCCATGGACATGAAGTGGTAGAAGCGATGTCTTGACAAATCTTCGAAGGCTGGGAATGTGCAAGACCCAATTGATTTGCAGGAGGTTTTGCTTACTCAGCCTGTTTGATTTTCTTACCTTTTTTTTTTTTTCTCGCTTGTCGCTTTTTCTTTTACCCTTCGGTGTGAGTAAGCAAATGAATCATAAGCGTTTTCTGAAGTTGAAGTTTGCGTTTCGTAACTGAGAACGCCTGAATATTACATGAGTGCATGAGAAGGTCTGTATATTATATGCCAAGGCGAGGAAGGCATTGTGAAGATGTTGAAATGAACTATTGTACACCTTTGTTTTCAACGATAGTTTTTATTTGTAGAGGAAATTGACTTCATGGATCTGTGAAAAAATATTCAGAAGAATTTTACATTCACTTGAAAGTGACTTCTTTATCGTCATGTGCAAGCACAGTGCGCGTACATGTAATATAGTGGAGTTCGTAATAGACTTCGTAGAGAGCCAAACATCTTATATTATTTCTGAAAAAATCAAAAGTATTCAATTTTTTTTTACTACGTTTTATAGAAACAAATAGCTACAATAAGACTCAGGAGCACTCTGACTTGTGCTTTTCAAGTTTCTTTATGCCGAAGGGAATCCTAAACGTGACAATAAATGTGATCAGCGTATTTAGTTT
Organism: Acheta domesticus; assembly: GCA_031308135.1. NCBI lineage: Eukaryota > Metazoa > Arthropoda > Insecta > Orthoptera > Gryllidae > Acheta > Acheta domesticus. The sequence continues at coordinate 60,848,708 of JAHLJT010005437.1, read as the reverse complement.
TACTCGTATTTGGAAGATGCAAATAAATATTCAGTTAGTTGATCATTGCAATGGAAGACTTAGGATGTGATCATTTAGTTGTCGACGTATGGCCTGTAATTAATTGTTACAATTCCTATTTGTATTTTCACCTGCTCAGCCACCTGTAAGTCACAATTTGCCCCAAATCGAAATATTAACATTTACGAATGATGGGGACGTGCCTTACTAGCTGGGGTGGCTTTTATCTTGTTACTGCGACTTAGACCTTTGTAAATTCTAACAAGACATTTACAGAAATAATTCAGCCACCCTTACAAAAATCGAATTATTAGCATTTTAGGAAAGCCAGAAACGTACTGTGGCGCGTGTGACCTATCTAATCATTGCCACAAGCCTTACATAAATACGAACAAGATATGTAGAGAAAGAATGTGAGCCACATTGACCAATATATAGATATTAAAATTTACGAATAGCAGAGGGCTTAACGTGGCTGGGTGGCTTATCTTGTTCCTGCGCCAATCCCTTTTTTAAAAATACGAACAAAATACACGAGTATATAGTAACAAATTAAGTCCCGCTTTGACCAAAAGAGATACTATTAACATTTACGAATTTGCGGAGACCTGCCGTAACTGGGTGGCTTGTCTCGTTACTGCCCCACGCCCTTCTTTGAAGGAACGTGTCCCTAGTGGCGGCCTCCGGCACGGCGTCGGACGGTCGGTCGGTGGCGTCGCGTCGCGTCGCGTCGCGTCGCGTCGCGTTTGCCAATTGTCGCGACGCGTCCTTGGCTCTCCTTGTGCGCCGGGTCGCCGGCCGCGGGGTCGCGTCGCGCCATGCAGATGGATGGGCCAGCCCCGCCCCGTCCCGCCCCTCCCCGTCCCTCCCGTCCCTCCCCGTCCCTCCCGTCCCTCCCCGTCCCTCCCGTCCCTCCCCGTCTCTCCCCGGCCCACCCCGTCCCACCCCGGCCCTTCCCGGCTCTCCCCTGCCCACCCCATCTCTCCCCGGCCTTCCCCGTCACTCCCCTTCCCGCCCCGTCCCTCCCCTTCCCGCCCCGTCCCTCCTCTTCCCGCCCCGTCCCTCCTCTTCCCGCCCCGTCTCCCCCGTCCCTCTCCATCTCGCCCCGTCCCGGCCCTCCCCGTCCCGGCCCTCCCCGTCCCGGCCCTCCCCGTCCCTCCCGCCCCTCGTGCCGTGCGTGGAAGGACTATAGCTAATAGGCGAGTAGTCTCAAATTGTAAGTTACTTGAAATTTTGTCCACCCATCTAAACCTTAGTGAACGTGTTGATGACACTGCATTCTGCATTCAGCTCTAAAAAGAACTGGTTACATTTTCATGATTTTCTTGAAAAATATTTTGTTACGACTGTGGAATGTGTTTTGCCAACCCTATGCACATACGCCTTGACGGATGAGCCGGCTCACCCACTCACATCAATCACCTCCGTGACCTTTCGGACGGAGGGAGCTCAATGAGATCGTGAAGATTTTTGATTAGATGCATCAAAGGAGCTCTCGGCTGTTGGTGAAGAATAACAAGAAAAGAGAAGTTTGTGTGAGACTTCTTAAAATCAACCGATCAACTTCTTAAAATCACCTTTAAATTCGTCATCTCTGCGACGAATACTTCAAGGAGATTGCAGTGATTTTCCTTTTAATTTGATACGTTCACGGAACTCTTGAAGACGGTGAAGATGGAGAAAAAAGAAGAAAGACAAATGAATGGAGCGATATAGTTTTTAATTGATCGACAGACATGAATATAGTTAAACAACCAATAAATAATATAAAGTTGTTCATTGAATATCTTTCAATAATTCCACCAAATAGAATAAGAAGATATACCCAAACATTAATATGTCATATTAAAATTATTACTATAGTAATATCTCTTAATTGCACAAATAGCCCCGGAATGTTTGCGAACTTGGTGATACACATGGGATTGATGGGTTCAATGACCTTAACGAGATTTTTTGTGTCAATTTCCTGTTTTCGAGGAATTTTCGACTTCTGGAGACGGAAAACTGAAGGAAAAATACAGCGATTCATAATGTATACAATTTATTTGTAGGCTGAAGAATTTATGCGTAGGCAGTCATGTCTGCGAGGAATAGAGAGTTGCTCTCGAAAATTTTGTGCATTCAGGAAATGTTATACTTCAGGAAAGGGCGAAATGGTAGCAATACATATTTGAAACAATCTCTTCCTACGCCGTGGAATTTAGACGGAGACCATCAATTCTGGGAGCAACAAGGTCGAGAGGACCCCAATGAATAACTTCGATTTTCATTTGATACGTGCACGGAGCGCTAGATGTCAAAGGAGGCAGGAAAGCCATTCATATTCTTGTATCAATCGCCGTGTAAATAAGACATTGACAGACATAAATGTGAGGAATCGGTTCAAGGGTATTGCAATATTTTTTTCTGTTTCGATTTCGCTGAATCACGGAACTGCGAGTTCATCGGAAGAAAAGGAAAGAAGTCAAATGCCGGCGGATTTACGCAATTTGTCAAGTTATCTCTTTGTACGAGGAACATGTGCGTTGGCTATTTGGAGGAGTTTGGTTCAAGGAGACCGCGGCTATCTTTCTTGCAATTTTCTGAATAGTTGGAGCGACGCACAGTTTTATTTCCTGCAGTAGGTGTTTCCAAAATTGAAGCCATGGTATTTTGAAGTTAAAAAATTGTTTTATTTTCGAAAATTGTCTCCTGGTAACAAACTACATGCAGGCGTAGTTGTCATTCATTGCATAAAATACAATGGATTTACTTCTTTTCACTTTATCCTCCCATTTTGTTTGTTTTTGCTGCTCAGCGTGACGTCAACCGGCCTGTTGATTATTTATAATTATGTTTTTCTTAGGGCACAAGTTATGTACTCATTGATAAGTAATGTATGTTATGTACTCTGCAATATCCTGCGGGATGTTTTCCTGCTCGTCTAGTTTCCTGAAATGATTGCCTGAATGCAATTCACTTCAAATCTACTTGTGTAGTCTGCATTGTCAGAATAGCGGACCTACCGGCAGTGGCGGATACAGGGGGGGGGGGCGTGGGAGCTATGGCTCCCCCACTTTTTTTAGGGGGGAGGGCCTAGAGTTTTCGTTTGTTTTTTTTGTTGTTTTTTTTGGCAAAATTGATTTAAATGTTTATGTTAGAATATGTAATTATTTAAAATATAATATTGTATAGTATCACGTACTACACACTGCAGAAATAATTTAAATTTAATGACATATGTTTATTATTTAACAGAAATGTATGATGCCCCCGGATATGCCCCTCCCCAAAGGCATGAAGATTATTGAGAATAACGCTTCGAAAAATCGAACATTTCTGATTTATGTTCGAATATGTTATGTGTTCATTATTTTGTGGTCACTATAAGTGAGTATTGGAATGGTTTTTAATTACGAAGAGAGTTTCAACAGACAAGACCAGCGTCATTTGGCCATGAATAATCACCGAGGCGCACCCAGAAATTATCTCGGGGGTACAGACGCCTTGATATTTACAAATGTTTCATTAATACTGGATATAAATGTTTTTTAAAATTTTTTGGCTTGTTAACAGACCCATGAGGGGGGGGCATCTCTTCGGTGTGCCACTGAACAAGCCCAGGCTTTTACTAATTCACTTCGTTATAAGTCTCCTGAGAGATTTATGGCTGTTGTGGCTTGATGTGTAACGGTTAGCGCAGGAGGTTTCAAACTTTTCTCGTCCACAGCTCTCTTGACCTAAACGAAACTCCCTGCGGCTCTCCTGTCGACAATAAGTTTCAAATATAAGGGTTAACATAGGCCTACTAAAGAATCAACATAAGAGTAAGTGATACAATAGGCTGTTGTATTTCTCCATTCTAGTTAAAACAATACATAACACTTTTTGGGCCCACCGCCACCCTGTCGCGTGAGCACGGTAATTCTTGATCTGCGTTGGTACATCCCTAGCTGCGATGCGCGTTAGGAATGTACGTCGATGCCAAAGGAGCCGCAGAAGCTTACTGGTAAACAACTTGCTAGGGTCAAATAACCCACAATTAATTTGAAAAATAACACTGCATTCAGGCAATCATTTCAGGAAACTAGACGAGCAGGAAAACATCCCGCAGGATATTGCACATACATTACTTACCAATGAGTACATAACTTGTGCCCTAAGAAAAACATAATTATAAATAATCAACAGGTCGGTTGACAGTCACGCTGAGCAGCAAAAACAAACAAAATGGGAGGATAAAGTGAAAAGAAGTAAATCCGTTGTATTTTATGCAAAGAATGACAACTACACCTGCATGTAGTTTGTTACCATGAGACAATTTTCGAAAATAAAACAATTATAAATCATATATATTACAAATAATATGTAGTATAATGGTACGAATTATAGAAACGACGCAAGGATTGAAGTAAATGAAATCCAGAGATCATTTTTATTAAAATCACCCCGACGGCCCTGTCACGTGGACACGATACCCTTGGGAGCCACGGCGCACAGTTCGAAAACGCCTGGGTTAGCGTATTGGAACTGTTTATACCTGACTTCGCGGGTTTCAATCCCGATCGAGGCTGTGGATTTTTAAGGGGCGAAAAAAAATCCTTCGTACCCCTTCCTTCGGAGAAGAGGAACCAAAGCCGGTGTCCCATATTGTAGATTAACAAAGGTCCCCAAGCCTAAAAGAAGCCTTGTGAGTAAAATTAAAAATCGCCAGTTTCGTCGCCCGAGTGTTACCCCTTTCTCTGCTAGTCGGTGAAAGTAGCGAAGCGAAATTTGCGTGGCCAGGCAGAAGAGCAGGCCTGAGCCTTGCCACGAAAAGGCATTAATTGAATTGAATTGAGATAATTCTCTTGAGATAATAATCTTGTTTTTAAACAGTATGATTCTGATGTGGTATAACCATGTACCCAAATGCATTAATCTAGCACACTAGAACATCTGCCGTTGTGTTGTGGTTACGACGTAAATGAGGATGAAAATGTAGTAATCAAATAAGTTACGCAATAGTTGCACTAAAGAAACATATCAGCACTCCTGCATGGAAACTAGCCACATATATTCCATTGTTTATTGGTAGGTGTTACTTTGGATTTGCGAAAAGACTTTTCAGTACGCGTTCCGCAAACAAGTGTTGCCATGTAAAACAAAACTGCAAAAGTACTGTGTAGTGAACAAAACAAGGGGGCAGATACGAACCCACTTCGCTGTCGCCTCGCATATTGAGAATAATCCCAAGAGTATTGTTTTTATGGGACGGTACAAAAAAGAAAAAAGAAAGAAAGACTGCAACTCGTACGCAAAAGTCTTTGAGGTACGATAAAAGCTGACTTTTTGTACTAGTTACGTAAATAACTTCATATTTTGCCACGTTTGGACCGCGTCACATGTGTCAAGGCGGAAAATACGAGAGACGGCAAGCAGGCGGGAGAGACAGACAGAGAGAGAGAGAGAGGGAGAGGGTGTCAGAGGCGACTGTCAGAAAGAGTTAGGGAGACAGTCAGAAGAGATGGGAAAGAGAGAGACAGAGGGGGAGGGAAAGAGAGACACAGAGGGTGAATGAGAGACGGAGAAGGAAAGAGATGCGGAAATAGAGACGGAGAAGGACATAGAGGGAAAGAGAGAGAGAGAGAGAGAGAGAGAGAGAGAGAGAGAGAGAGAGAGAGAGAGAGAGAGAGAGAGGGGATTGAGTTACTTGCGGTGCCGCCGGGGCGGACGTGTGTTAAATTGCACCTGAACCTGTTGGCCGTGAAGGGACCCTGAGGTGGGCCGTGTAACATTACTTCTGGAACCTACCGGAAACCCGAGGAATGACGCAGGCGTACACTTCTTTTGCATTAAAGACGACTTGTTGCATTCGAAAAATACTTCGCGAGATTGAACTTTTTTTTAGGCCTTTCTCCTCTCCCCCCTCGTGTTTAACAACTCGAACCTGCAGCAAATACCATTCTGAGTTAACGGTTCTACACACCCATACACACATTTCCTGACAAAGTACTTCAGTGAAAATTGGATTGAATTTAGATATATTTTAATAATTTTTAAAAATTAGAATCATTTTTAAATTAATATGAACATTTTTTCATAGATTATTAAAAATAACAAAATAAATATTTATTTCTATTGAAGACAGTTAAAATTACTACTCAGTATAATAATATTACGAACTTTGAGTAAAATTTGTGTTTCCTTAAATTTTCGCAATACACCGAACGATCATTTTTAAATAAATTTAATACAAAAATAATTATTTTAGTAAAACGACAAGAAGAGCAAAAAGGAGAGGGAACGTTCATCAACCCCTTCCCCCTCGTATTCGTTTTCATCTGCTGTGTCGCCCACATTTTCATCCAAAAACATTTTTTAAATGGATCTTTACTGTCTCCATTTTTTTTAGGACTTAGTTTCATTTTAATTATGTTATTGGAATTATACGAGTGACTCTGCGTGTTCTGTCCCAACTTAAAATAATAGGATGTCAAAGTACTTTGGTACTCTATGTAATGCAATAAGGAATCAGAAATATTCAATTACGGACTATTCTATTACATATTCCATTACGTATTACAAATGCCTTTGCGTGCACCCCTCATGCACAAATATTTAGTTATTTTGCTGCTGTTAATTCAGATCCTATGATTATGTTTAAATATCCTTTCTTTTTCAGGTGAGTGTCCAGTGTCCAGAGTAGAATAGTACTCTCGAATTCCCCCAGTATTGGTGAGTTAAAAATCGTTGTATCTACAAAGATCAGAATTATGCTTGAGTTAAGTTTTTTGTTGGGCGTGCTGCCCCAATAGTAAAGGTGATTTGATTTTAAGGATTTTAGATTGATGGATGGGTTTACTTGTCTTAATTCTTCTACGTAGCGTTATGTCGTAGACTAGTTATTCCCTGTTATATAAACCTTGATCTTTTTTGGATATTGGCACGGACCAATTTCATATTATCGTAGAATCACATATGTATTCATCATATCAGATCTTACACTATTTGGCGATGATGGGTCTTTTTTTTTTTTAAAGAATATTTATTCTCGTTCGATAAGCTTTCTTCTTTGAGGAAGTTCATTATAAATGCATAATTTGTAGCTTTTGGGGGGGGGGGGATGGCCATCCAAAAGCAGGTCTTTTCGTTACCGTAAGAATACAAATATCGAAGAACGTAATATACATTTTGCTAAGTTAAATGAAGCTAAGTTGAAGGATGTTATATTTTTTTAAACCATTTATACCAATTATGGTGTTTTGAATCGGTCTTTGGAATATCTGGATTTGATACGTGGGTATACTAAATCGCGACCTTGACTGAAGATTAAGGAGCATGGGGGAGAGTGAAGGTATTCATAAAATTTGTGAGCTATTCGTGTTTTGTGGTCGCATTTAATTCTCTGCGAATCTAGTTGTTTGGATTGAACCAAGGGGCATTTGAAGTCCTTCTTAAAACGTGTTTTTAAATGACAATTAATTTCTGGAGATTGCTTGGGGCAGCGCATTCCCAAACTCGACATACGTAAGTCATGATTGATAGATTATTAAAGATTAAAATAACATCGATCGACACTCAAATGTCAATGAAGAACGAGGATTAATTAGGGGGATGAGTTCTGATATTGCATCTCTTCAGTGGCGGATCCAGGGGGAGCATGCCCCCGCCCCCGCCCCCAAAAAAGGCCTAAAGTTTGTTATTGTGCGGTTTTTCTAACTTTGCCCCTCAAGGCCCGTCTTCATGATGGAATAGCTCACGGTATTTCGCGTCTTTCTCAGTCATGACCGAGAAAGACGCAATGTGTGATGTTCCATCGTGGCAATAGGGGCTACAGGGGCAGAGTTATAAAAATCGCACTATACCTTGTTTTATTGGGCGAAGTTGATTTAGATTTATATGTTAGAATTATGTATTTATTTAAAAAATACTTCCAGTATCGTATATACACCACAAAAATAATATACAACACGTTAACAAATATTTGTTATTTAACAAAAATCTATGATGGCCCCCTGTAAGTGTGGCTGGATCCGCTCCTGCATCTCTTCTGGGCTGTGCATTCGCCTCGCGTAGCCGACGCCAGCCGCGGCGCCAACGCCGTCGTAGCCGCCTCCAGCGCCGTTTCCCAATCGGCGTCGTATTTGTGAACCAAGTGGCGAGACGGCGGCCTTGACCAGGGCGGCGGCGGCGGCGTTCGTTCCAGGAGGCTGAGCTCGCATCCGCGCCGCCCCCTCCCCTCCCTTCCCCTTCCCTTCCCCTCCACCGCCTCCTTCGCGGAGTGCAGTGGGCCAGATGGCTTTGAAATGAGACATGAAAAGGAAGTGGGTTGCGAAATCGCAGGCGCGCATGTGTTGGCTTAAGAGGAGCCGCGCTGTCGGACTGGATGGTTGGTTTAATTCGCTACCAGTATTACCCTCCCTTTTCCGTTGACGGCGGATTGGACATTTTAAAAAATCGAAGCTCATTCAAAAGTTATGATGAAGCGATTTTGTTGGAGCCAGCCTTTCGTCAGAAAAATGAACATAAGTTTTTTTGGGGGGCATCAGTATTTCTGTATGATCTCATCGAATCCTTTATGCAGCCATGTTAATTATATAACTATTCAAATGTGGGCACTCGTATATAAGATATTCCCGAAAACAGGTGTGTCATGAGTACAGTATCTTCTGAGTACGTTGTTAATTACTATTGTATATCATGAGATCCAAGTCACAAGAGGACCTTAATTACATCAGACATGATTTTTCTTCTTAAAAGTATCCAAATTTCACCATTCGTTCGGGTGATTCACCCCGAAATTAAAGAGTTCAGAGTTGATTTGTCTCCTGAGTGTAATATTCATAATTATTGTTTCTTGTGATCTAAATTTCGAGAGGATCTTAGTTAACCTCTTTTAGTGATGCTTTTGTTTTTGTTTATCCTATCCAAATCTGAGCTCTCAACACGAAAATTGTTTCTTGTAGGGGCAACAGGCCGATGTAATGCAATGACTGACGGGTTGACGGGATGACATTTTTGTAAAAGTTCCATTCATCTCATCGGCAGAGAGTTGTATGGTGCAGGTGGGCATCAACTTGTGTATTCCAAATGATTTTTAAAACGTTTGCATTGTTTTTAAAATTTGTCTAGGAATTCTTATATAAATGTAAGTTCGTATTATGTAAATGAGTTTCATAATTAGAGTATTTGAATATTACGTATTATGTCCAATTTACATATTTATTAAATATTCTAACTGTTTTCATTACATATTTATGTACATATTTTGACGTTTCATTCTACATATTTCCCGGTCCCTATTCATCAGTAGCGGAAATGTTCTCGCATCAGTGCAGACAAACCTCGAACGCAGGTGAACGTGGCAGAATATTCAGAATTGCATATATGAAGTTAGTGGGGCAAGAGGATTCTCGTAGTAGGAGTTTCGTGTTTTGTTTCCATAACATTTTAAGCGGTGGTTTTAAACTTTGTCAGTACTCTAAAAGGACCTGGAAATGTTTCTCAAAAACAGACAGAAGTGGGTCAGTTATAACTGAGCGGTTTAATACTAAGCAGACCACGGAGAAGGCGGAAATGTATCCTTTCCCTGAGGAGAAAAAGCGAACGAGATGAAGTCGGGTGGTGACTTTTTGAGGAGAGAGGTAAACTCTTCAGGAAAAGTCAAGGGATGCAGTCGGTATATGCCCCCTTTCCCATCTCGTTCTCACTCCCTTTCTAAGAGATGCCCCACCCTCACAATGTAATCCATCCCCACTGATCGAAAAGATGTCTTATAAGCGTCGGTGATCCGAAATGCAGCGACCAGCTGCGAGACCCCCGAAGCTCTTTGTCCGTGTGTTGGTGGGATAATACGAATGGCCGTCCTGGGGCGGATCCAGCCATCATTTTCGAGGGGGCTATCATAAATTTTTGTTAAATAATATACAGTTGTTAATATATTGTTCATTATTTTTGTAATGTGTATATGATACTATACAATATGATTTTTAAATAATTACACAATTCTAACGTAAATATATAAATTAATTTTGCCAAATAAATTAAGAAAACAGACGAAACCTTTTGTGGGTGGGGGGGAGGCATGGATCCAATGGTTCCCCGGGATCTGCTGTGGCTATCCCAGCTGGACCGGAAAGAGATTTAAAAAAACATCACGAAAAATCGTGATCAGATAGATCTGTATAGGCTGGAAACGGAGAGTGACCGCTGTCCCAGTTGTAATTGGGGATCTAGAACGCCACACCCAGGACGATCCTGGTTCGATTCCCGGCTGGGCCAGTTAATTCTGTGAACAAACATCATTTGATATAATAACAATAATGATGATGATGAAGCCGGCCCCGTGGTGCTGACGGTTGCGGCAAGCCGTCGTCTGCGTCGAGGAGGCTGCAGGTTCGAATCTTGGTAGGCATGGTCGTATTTCTGATTGTCCCGTCATCCCTCATCATTATCATCCTATCACCTCATAATTAACACTTCAATGCGTAGGAACCTTGTCGTAGCGAGGGATACAGCTTAAAAACAGATCCTACAAATTACGCACGTTCATCGTGTAGCGTGGTCAGGAATGGCAGATACGGTAGTAGTAGTAGTAATAATAATAATAATAATAATAGTAATAATGCGATCAAAACGTCGTTATCAAGGAGGCAGAGAAGCGTCTTAAATACAAGAGTTTGGAAATCGAGATCAGCCGAATGTGGGGCGTAAAAGCACAGGTCGTCCCGATAGTTATCGGAGCTCTGGGATTTGTTCCGCAAAATTTGAGTAAGAACTTGTCTAAACTCCCCGGTAATTCAAAAGACTGGGAAGTGCAAGAAATCTCTTTATTTGAAACAGCCCACATTTTGCGCAAAGTATTGTAGAGGCACTGACAGTCACCGGATCTGCTCCTTAGGTAGCTGGTTGCAACCTGGAGTAGATTTTATCTTCAGCCGACTCATAACATCTTTAGTCGTGATGTAGTGGAATAATAATAATAATAATAATAATAATAATAATAATAATAATAATAATAATAATAATAATAATAACAACAACTCCACCTAGGGAGTACACGACCTTGCAGTTGGTGGTGGAGCTTGAGTACCCCCATGAGCCTTAAAGCTATGTCAGTGGTAGCCTAGCTACCGGTAGGGCCTCCCTTGCTGAATAGGTTGAAGGTGAGGGGTCAGACGAAGAAGTACTCCATTTTGAGGAGAGTGGGAAGTAAGTAGAGAGGGAAGGGTCATGAACCTTTGGACTTCCTGCTGTCGGCCCATAGAGGGTACAGGAGAGAAACTGGGTTGGCACACCAGGCCACTGATTAGAGTGGAGGCCCGAACCTTGCATTAGCCAGCGAAGGAGGCTGCCTTCAGCAGTCAGTGAAAATCCCGTAGGGTTTAGTAATGCCGACTGGCGATCGGAGGGACCCCTTGCTGGACCCTGCGGGGGGATGCCCCGAGGCCACTGTGGGTCGCAGTAACGGATGGCAGGAAACAACCCGAAGGTTAAGTGTGATCTGTGAACTCGAACTTGCATCCTGCGAATCTTCAATTCAAACTAATGAGCAAAATGGATAGAACAAGCAATGTAATGAACCTTAACGTGCCTTGTTCTACCAATGTCCCATACCTGCTCAGAAACCGCGCTAATGTCACCTTGTCGACGTCTGGCCATCCCACGGATGTTAGTCCCAGGGACCCAGAGCCGGCAGTAGCTCGAAGCCATCGTCAGAGATGGACCCGGGATGAATTAAAGGAGGTGATGTGGTGCTTTTACTATGCAAAAGCGAAAATGGGGGCTCAGAAATAGAAGTTTTCAAGGTATGGAGAGAGCGGAACCCAGATATCAGACCTACCCTAGACTCAAAGAAGCTTGCCAGTCAACGACGGTACATACTCAGCAGTGGAAAATTCACAGCAGAACAACTTGCTGACATTGAGAGAAATGCGGAGTATGTACTTCGCTCGAACAACCCACATGACGAACATGTAGAACTTGAAAATGATGATCCCGTGGAAGGTTCATCTATTTCCGGTGAAAAACACGTCAGTGGTGAAAATTCATCTGGCAATGAATTACACGATAAGGACATAATGCGAAATCTCCTTCGGCGCGAGATAGAAAGAGTTAGTCAACTTCCGTTTGAATCTCGCAAACCGTTGAGGAGAATATACGAAACTGCCAAAGCTAAAAGAGTGATAGAAACAGTGAATTCTGTCTTAAATGAGGTGGTGGAGACCCCAGGCAGAGATCTAGATATTACTGAAATCAATCACATCATATATGCAACTGGATATCTAGTATCTCAGATAATTTTGGGGCCAGCCAAGAACACCGACGGCCGACAGCAAAACAGAGTAAACAGCTCTGTACCCCCATGGTTGAACAGAATTATGAAACGGATAGCCGACACCCGGCGCGAAATATCACTCTTAGCTGAGGCATCTTCTAAATCAATGCACACCTCTAAAGTTCAACGAAAAATATTCAATGTTGAACAAAAATACCAAATTGAAAATGACACCAGCAAGCTAATGGTAGTTGAAAAGCTAAAAGAGAAAATTCAAGCATGGGCTCAAAGAATTAGACGTTACAAACGTAGAATAGATTTCCGTGTACAGAACCGGTTGTTTGAAACAGACGCGAAGAGATTCTATCGCAATCTAACTGAAAAACCGAATGGCAAAGCTGTCACTCCTTCAAGAGAAGACGTCGAAGCGTTTTGGGCAGGAATCTGGGAGGAGAGCAGATCCTACAACAAAGACGCATCATGGCTTCAATCTGAAGTTGATGCTGCCGATGAACTTGTAGAAACAGTGGAAGATGTTCACCAATTCTCGGAAGAGGACCTCTTCCAAGCAATTAAGAACATGGGAAACTGGAAGTCCCCCGGGATTGATAAAATCCAGATTTATTGGATTAAGAAATTAACAGCAATACATTCTCATCTAGCAAAGGCTGTTAATAAAATTTTTGAAAACCCAAAGGAAATCCCGGAATGGCTCACACGCGGCATCACGTATTTGCTACCCAAAGCGGGAGACAGCTCTTTGGCGAAGAACTACAGGCCAATTACTTGTCTGCCAGTACTGTACAAAGTTATAACTTCAGCCATAGCTGACAAAATGTACAGACATCTAGATAAGAATCATCTAATGCCAGCTGAACAAAAAGGATGTCGTAAAGGCTCTTATGGCTGTAAGGAAATCTTGCTACTGAATAAAGTCATCTTGAATGATGTAAAGAAACGCAAACGTAATTTGAGCATGGCTTGGATTGACTACCAAAAGGCCTTTGATAGTGTACCACACGATTGGATTTTGAAGACCCTGGAGATCTATCGATTTCATCCTAGACTTATTGAATTTTGCAAGGCTAGTATGAAGTCGTGGAGTACCAGGTTACTAATCCACAGCGGAAAAGAAGCAGTAGAAACCAGAAGTATTCAGATTAACAGGGGTATTTTTCAAGGAGATTCACTATCCCCTCTGCTGTTTTGCATTAGTTTGATCCCACTATCGAGACAGTTGTCGCAAGCTGACTTTGGTTTAAGCTCCATGGTGATGAAAGGCCAGTATCACATTTGTTTTACATGGATGATCTGAAAGTGTTTGCTAAGAATGAAGCGATTCTCTCCCAAATGCTGTCTGTCGTGAATGACTTTAGCAATGACATCTGCATGAAGTTTGGTCTTGACAAGTGTGCAAAAATCAATTTAAAAAGAGGGAAACTCACAACGTCTGAGAATATTGAAATTGATACGCACACTGTGATTCAAGATCTTGAGCCAGGTAAAACTTACAAATATCTGGGCATTGAAGAATGTGAAACCATCTCGAATGACAGAATGAAAGAGAGAATTCGTAGGGAGTATTATAGGAGAGTGAGACTGGTCCTGCAGTCCGCTCTGAATTCCAGGAATAAAATTTCTGCAATAGGTAGTTTGGCGGTACCTGTAGCCGAATACAGTTTTGGACTAGTGGACTGGACTGAGCAGGAAATTCGCACCATGGATCGAAAAACCAGAAAACTGCTAACAATGCATCATGTTGCCCACCCTCGAGCTGATATACATAGACTTTATGTGTCACGTAAGGAAGGAGGAAGAGGCCTCAGACAAATTGAGGCCTCCTGGCACAACGCAATAGTCGGGATGGGAAAGTATGTAGTCAGCCATCAAGATGACCCTCTAATGATGCAGGTCATGAAATCTGACCGAAGAATGGGAAACAGAGGCATTGTTAGTGTAGCTAGAAGCATTGCGAAAAAAACTAGGCAAGACACGTCGAATAACACAGACAATGAACTTCTGATGCTGCTAAACATGAAGTGTGAGACACAAAAAATGTTAAAGAAATCGTGGAGAGACAAACCACTCCACGGACAATACCTAAAAAGAATGGACAAGGTGCAGATCAATAAAGATCAATCATTTATGTGGCTTAAAAGGGGAAGAATGAAGCCAGAATCGGAAGCACTTGTAATAGCTGCCCAAGATCAGGCCTTGAGAACACGACATTATGATAAAGCGGTTCTCAAAATTTCCCAAGATGATAAATGCCGCATTTGCCTGGAGCAAGTAGAAACCATTGATCATATTGTCTCAGCTTGTCCAATCCTAGCAAAGACCGAATACCTTAAAAGACATGACAGGGTGTGTAGCTACCTCCACTGGCAGATCTGTACCGCCCTCGAAGTTCCAAACACATGCCCCAAGTGGTACGAACACTCACCAAAACCGGTGACGTCTGTTGGATTGTGTACGATATTGTACGACCAACAAATTCAAACTGATCGCACGATAGCGGCAAACAAACCGGATATAGTTATCCGGGATTTGGCGAAAAAATCGTGTTTACTTATCGATGTTGCTGTACCTTGCGATCAAAACGTCGTTACCAAGGAGGCAGAGAAACGTCTTAAATACAAGAGTTTGGAAATCGAGATCAGCCGAATGTGGGGCGTAAAAGCACAGGTCGTCCCGATAGTTATCGGAGCTCTGGGATTTATTCCGCAAAATTTGAGTAAGAACTTGTCTAAACTCCCAGGTAATTCAAAAGACTGGGAAGTGCAAGAAATTGCTTTATTTGGAACAGCCCACATTTTGCGTAAAGTATTGTAGAGGCACTGATAGTCACCGGATCTGCTCCTTAGATAGCTGGTTGCAACCTGGAGTAGATTTTATATTCAGCCGACTCATAAGATCTTTAGTCGTGATGTAATGGAATAATAATAACAACAACAACAATAACAAAAATACCGATGTGTTGGCCGCGTGTTGGGAGGCGTGGCCCCACTGCGCCCTCCCTCCTCCGCCGTGCTCAGTTCCCGCGCAATTCCCGCGTGCGCGTGCGCAGTTGCGCCGAAGTGTGTCACGCTGGCGACGGCGGCGCCGCCGCGCCGCACCGCGGAGCTTTTGCGTATCAACGTGGCATTTGGTTGGGCCGCGCGTTGAAAGTGAAGTGAAGTGAAGTGCGTGCCGTGCGTCGATCTCCGAGTTGCAATACGACGGTTGTAGTAGTAGTATTCAAGTGCGTCGTTCAACTGATGTCACCGCAGTGCCTCTGACTGGGAGGTCATGGGATTCGAGTCCCGGCGGTGGCAGGATTTTCCACACTGGCTATGTCGATAGCTAAACTTGGGATTTTATTTCTTGGCGCATGGGGGCGTGTCTTCACGATGGAATATCTCACGGTGTTTCGCGTCGTTCCCAGTTGTGCCACTGGGAGTCCCATGATCGCGACTGTGTCGAGCAGTGCTGACGATCAGGCGACTCCTAGCGGCACGATTGAGAACGACGCGAAATAACGCGAGATATTCCATTCTGGAGACTAGCCCCCACGCGCCAAGAAATAAAAACCCAAGTATGGGGCGAATTCGGGCGCTGTCTGGAGGAGAATTCTAGCGGCCGGCTGCTCTGATCGGTAGTTATCCGTGGTTCCTCCGATCAACACCAGACGATTGCCGGAGCAGTACCCTAACAAACGGGCCACGGACCGCGCGCGATCTTTCTTCCTTTTCCTCGTCATATCCTCACTCTTTACATACACACACTAACTAGTACTACACCATTTCGCCAACTACCAGCGACTTTTCTCTCCGATATAGATTCAATTTATATACATGGAAGAATGAGACACTCTAAATACTCCAACTATAATGCTGTGGAATCTTTCGATAAAATTGGTATGGAAAGATAATTCGAACGATGACAATGTACAACGTTTTTAAGATAAAATTAACAATGAACAAAGAATATGTGGGTAGAAATTAATACTCCCTTCAAAAAGTAACCCATTATAAATCAGGACAAAGTTCATCAGATATAAGCAGACGTCTCTGAGAAATATTTTTTTCATTTCTCTTCTCTTCTCCCTTCTTGCTCTTCTCTTCTTCCTTCTTGCTCTTCTGCCTCCTTTCTCTTCTCTTCTCCCTCCTTTCCCTTCTCTTCTTCCCTCCTTTCCCGTCTCTTCTCCCTCCTTTCTCGTCTCTTCTCCCTCCTTTCTCGTCTCTTCTCCCTCCTTTCTCGTCTCTTCTCCCTCCTTTCTCGTCTCTTCTCCCTCCTTTCTCGTCTCTTCTCCCTCCTTTCTCGTCTCTTCTCCCTCCTTTCTCGTCTCTTCTCCTTCCTTTCTCGTATCTTCTCCCTCCTTTCTCGTCTCTTCTTATCTCTCCGTTCTCCTCCCTCCGCTCTTCTCTCTCTCTCTCTCTCTCCTCTGACGCCTATAGTGTTACCGCACATCCCCCACGTGGATTCGCGCGTCCAGGTGACTACACAGCGCGGGCGGTGAAGTAGTAGCTGCAACTGTGAAATTGTGTACGCACCGCGCATGCGCGCCAGCCGTGCCAATCAGCACGGAGCAGCAGAGCGCAACCGCAGCGCAAAACGCTCGTTACGTCACGGAAGCTTCCGGGAAGAACGGACGAGGACCAGGCCCCGCGCTTGGGGGGCGGGGGTGGCGGGCACTGGCGGCTCCAGGGGGGACCATGCCCCCCCCCCCCCCCAAGTCCTAGACTTTTCGTTTACCTTCCTTTATTTGGAAAAATTGTTTTAAACATATATGATCGAATTGTGTAATTATTTAAACAATATTATTGTATAGTATATCTACAGTACATAAATAATATATCTATGGTCACGGGGTTAAAGTTCATAAGTCAGTTTTTGGCGAAATTGGGTTAGTTGCTGAAACTACAAGTTAAATATCTGTATTTTATTTTAGTAAAACGACCGAATTCAAATGTTGCCTCCTTAACGAGAAAATGGCGTTGGGAAATAGCGTTGAGCGTACGAAAAAGCGTTGGCTCAGTAGCCTAACCCTTGTTTTCTCCAAACTAAGATTTTTGACTTCAGAACTTTTACCCCGTGACCACAGATATAATGACATTTGTTTATTTTTAATAAAATATGCTATGGGAATGCCACCCCACCAAATGATCGGCTGGATCCCTCCCTGGTGACGGGGACGCACTGATACGTTAGCACGCCCAATGAGGGACATTAGGGATGTTTTGCACGGCATAACGTGCAGCAATCGATTGCAATCTCTATCTTCTGCGCGTGCAGTTGCACAAAAGTAGAGAGTTTTTGCACCCTCGAACGTCAAGGACTATCGATCTTCTTCGCATGCGCAGATGCACTAAAGTGATGCGAAACTTTGCACTGCGCATGAGCAGAAGATCGATAGTGCTGACAATGGTGTAACTACACCAAATTAAAACATTGGTGTAACGCTTCACCGTGCAAAAATTCCCTATTTGATTTTTATGAAAGAATCTGTTCCGGAATCGGTTCTGGGTGTCGGAATCATGAAGTCTGCAAGAAGGAGTCTTAGCTCTGTTGTTGGAGACATTGTCGGGCTCTTGGTCGTTGATCGTTAATTGGGTCCTCTGTGCTTCAGAGACATCTCGCGGTGAGTGCACGAATTTTTTCCTGCCAGGAAGGACGCGCGTACTTTACAGGACTAATTTCATTTACACTTTGGTGTGTGTAAGTGTAGATGGTTGACTTGACACGTGAGCTTAGTGTTCGTGGCCATTGGCCGAAATTGTCTTAAAAGATTTTCCCAAATACCGCATGATATCGTGTTTTAGAGTAGCTGCCGGCGTGTTTCGTACATACCTTCACCACTGGAGATGAGTCTACTTTGTTCAAACTTCATGGTCGGAATCGATCCGCAAAGGTATATTCGTGGATAAGAAAAATAAAACGTATCTACGAGGGACCAGAATCGAACATTTAAAATAACTGTCACATTTCCTCTTTCTCCTTCTGGTACTCTTTTGGGCCGTCGCCTCCAGACCACTATTTTTCTTCTTTAGTTACCTCCTGTTCTCTCCCGGCACCTCGCTCCAGGTTTCGGTGTTTTCGATAACTTCTAAAATAATGAATTCCTGTTTTCGATGACACCTTATCCGTGACATAGCTCTCTTGCATATTTTTCTCTGCACTAATGATAGGATAATTTCGACAAACTACAGAAACATACAGGGATGATCAGAATGTGTTTTTGGCTTTCAATTATTTACGTCGTCAATAAATTGCGATGCCACCAAGAACAATAGATGTGCAATCGCATGCCCGTAAAATAAGTCTCTGAACACTGAATTTATTATTCTTTATTATGTCATCAAAATTTATTCCTTAGAAATGTTTAAAAACACAATGAATGCACTCACATTTCACCAATCCAGAGAACATAATTTAAAGACATACACACATGTATCTATTTAATTGGATTCCAGCGTTTTGGAGTCGATTTCAGCAAGAATTGGAAGTAAAGAATTCAAAAGAAAATAATTGATTTCCCGAATCGAATCGGTAGAATAGGATCGTCCGTAACTGAATGCCATACATGATGCAGTTCACGCTTACCTGAAAATTCCAACCACAGAAGACGCAAAGGATGTTCTAGCCATTAGAAATCAGTTTCGGCTTAATGACTGATACCACTTTGCAGTAAAATAGTTTAATTACAAACTATCGAAACTATTAAAGCCTCTGAATATAGTAAATTGGTATACATTTTTTAAATACAGGATGTAGGCCTAACTCTGTTGTTTTTTTCGTTTTTTTCCGTTCAGTACATGTTAATATTTTGAGGTCATGTCAAGGAGAATTACCAGTTGAGGTATTTCTACACTCACGTTTTTCTAAAAAATTGTAAACTTACTGTTCGCTGCTATTGTGTAAATAGAATACTTCGCAAGCACATTGTGTGTCGACAGTATAAATAGAAAATTCCCCCTCGTTGGTACTTTCATTACAACACTAAAAATATGTTTTTTCAACTTAAGCTATAACATTCTCTGTACACATTTCATTTGTCTTTTCCCTTTGATCCGCGTGCCGGCTTCTATTGGCGCCTCGCGTGCTGAGTTTCTTCTCTTTCACAATAGTGCACTGAAAAAATACTAACGTTGTAGCTTGGATAGAAATAATTTCTAATTAAAATCCACATAATTCATTCCATGAAATACATATTCATTCTATGAAATACTTCCATTGTTTATAGACTATTGTTTCCCAGGTAATCTAAATCGTGGCAATGCTACATGACGTAAACGCGAAATTCTGCCAGCTCAATTGATTTACATAATGTTTTGACATCGATTATTCACTTTTTGCGTAATTTGAACAGTTTTCGTAAGCTGCGACAAAATTTTGCTAAAAACATTAATTCACCCAGAATGTTTTAAGGATGTTTTGTGAGTGTTTCTGGGAGATTCAGGAACTGAATTGTGCAACTTTATTGCAATGTTGAGCAACGGTGGCCATGAAAGTGTTTTGCATCGCTGGAAAATGTCCGGTAAGGTTACGAGTCAGCCGATCGTTATGCGACGTTTCATAAGGTTACCTTGTGTGCTGGCCAAGCGCCCATTGTTCTAAAAATACTACACCAAATTAAAACATTGTGTCGGAGTTCGAGCAGTTTTGCAAAGTTCAGTTCATCCTATCCCAAAAGTATTACTACAGATTAACGGAAATTATTACCTGTTTGATATCTCATAGTTACCCGCAAGGAATCATTCTAGCTTCGTTACATATCTTTTTTTATTTTTGTAAATGAACGCCGCGAGAAACAAAACCGAGCGGGCTAGTGGTGAGCCTAGGTTAACTGACTTACGGTACATTTGAAGTGACGTTCACTATACGGAATGGTTGGCAGCAATGATCCACACACGCTCTCTGGATAAAAATGTAGCAACGTTGCTGCGAGCGAAGCATTTCGAATTACTTTTTCGTAACGGTTACAGTGGTAGTGATGCCACGTCAGTAACAAAACATCGATGTCAATATATTGACCAATTTTTTTTCCATCCCCCCCCCCCCGCCAGTAGCCCTGGCGGGGCGGGAGTTTATTCATTATTAGTGGCTTTACATTACGCTCCAGCCGACTAGGCTTATGGAGCTAGGGGAGGGCGATTAACTTAAAAAAGACTACTTATAACTGACTTAAATGCTAACTTAAAAACTATTAATTAGCCAGCCGCTTTGGGCCTGGCCTAGCTTTAATAAAAGTTATCTATTTTGTTGTTAAAAATAGTTCATGGCATTGTTCTTTTTTTTTCATTCACTCACTCATTCATACTTATGACTATATTTACAACACATTCATTCACTCATTTTCTCTCGCATTCATATTCACATTCATACTCACATTCGCATATTGACCAAAAACCATGGGTGTTTTTAAATATCGGTCTTTTAAAGGTGCCATAGTAACCTCTAACATTAAATTCGGGCGCAACAAAATTTAATTCGATAGTGGCCGTGATTATATATTTATAATTAATATTGAACTGAAAACAAACTTAAACTAGAGGTGATACAACAGCACATACTTTCTCGCACGATTGAAAATACTTACGTAATATTAAAATATTGTAATTTCTGCAATACTGAAAACTCTACAGACGCTTGATGAAGGCACTTACACTTCGTCACAAGTCCCTCCGCCACACTCCCTCCACCGACACAGGTGAACATGTTAACAGAACACGCAAAAAATATCGTAATTATTTCAACATCCTCGACCAGAAAAAGAAAGCTTGTGCAAGGGCTCAGTTAATTACCGTCGTGGATTGCCCGGCGGTGCTTTCATTCTGCGTAGTAATAATGTGTCCCGCGTGTTACATCTTGATGACAACAGTTCCATGCTAAACGGCTGCCCGCTTGCTTCGTTCTCCTCGGAACGATTTTATAGCTTGGCGACGAATGAACTGCTGCGGAGATTAGGGCGCGCGTTGTGGTTCTCCTTTTAGCGAACGAGAGAGTTAATTGTAGCTCAGCCTGTCATTAAAAGTGTGTTTTCGGTTTTATGCGCCCTAGTAAAAGTTGAGGCGTGTTCGCGTCTCGTACTGTCTGGAGTGCGAGACACAAAAGCTCTCTGCCACATTGCGGTGCGGAGTTGAAAGATTGATAGACGAGAATTCGAAGCTAGCATTAACATCGAACCCAAATGTTTGTAGACTGGGTAGCGGCTGAGTGTAGCTGCACAGGGCCGTATTCAGTCGGAGAATAGCTTTTGATTTTTCTGGGGTTTCTTCCATGACGCCATTTTGTACACTACAAGATCGCAATCCGACCAATCGATCGGTCAGAAAATTTAGTTTGAAGTCAGATCTAAGGTTGGACTAGACGTACGAGTATTATTTTGTTGTGTGTGAGCGTGTGCGCACCCGTACAGTCTTGCTTGTGGTCTTGCTACTACATCCAGTCGATCAAGTCTTTTGCGAGTTTGTCAAACTCCAATATGTTCATGTAAAACGTGTAAATTGTCTAAACGTACCGTTTTGTTTGACATGATCATTCAAGACTGACAACTAAACATTTACCTGCAGTCCAGCTGTAAAAGTCAGAAGTTGAATGAATCCTTACCTCTGTTGGTTGGTGTTGGTCTAGAAGTTACATGTGATTTCTGTGGTGTTTCCCCTTCATTGTGCGAAGGTTCCTCATTAAGTGTTGCAGATGATTCACTCGTTGTGGATAAGCTTTGTAGCCAACGTTGCAAGAGTTCAACGTGGCACAGTTTCTGATACCTTCCGAATCTCTGCGGAATACAGATTTTTTTTTGTTGCTCAATTGTTCTGAGTAAACGATGTAGAGTTTAAAAGAACAAAATAATTTAAATTTGTGATTTTATTGATGTTTTACTAAAAGAATAAGGAACTTGGATTGCATAGTCAGTCTTATTTGGGATGTCGAGTTCAAGGAATCGTAGAATCGCAGTATATTTATTCCCGGGGCAGCACCAATTATGATACCTAAATATTATGATGTATAAAACTTTCTTCCAGTTATATAAAAACGCCAGTGATTTATATTTAATATACCTACAATAAATCACCAGTAGTTCCGAAGTCATTGATTTAGAATCCAAAACCAATAGGCCAATTTTATAGTCATTAAAACAGTTCTTACATTAATATTATTTTAACACCAGTGATTTATCATTGAGACCCAGTAGTCCAAGGACGTTTTTACAATCTTTTTTTTTTTATAACGAAGAAGCCTGAGAATTCTTTCGAAACGGTATCCACGTACTAGTCTCGAGAAGCCGTGTGTCCATCGCACACAACGACTTTTTCATGCGCGCACCTCATTAGGAAAAGGATTTCTCTTGAAAGGTCTTTTGTGTGGAGGTTTATGCACGTTTGCTTGGCCGACAATAATTCACATACTACCGGGAATAAACGTCCTTGAAATGCGTCGGTTTTATGGTACTTATGCATTTAGTCGAAGAGGAGGAAACTAGGAAGGGAAAAAAAGAGGAACGAAACGTTGCCATTCTTTTGTTTCCAGTTGAGAAAGATCGTCGTTTATTGCGCGGAAATGTGGGTTGTCTGCCGCACACGGTCGCCTGTCTGCCGGCCGTTGACGGCGTGTGAAAAATAGACAACAGGCTGCTTTCCCCCTTAGGATGATTCTTGTGCCGAAGGGGAGTGGATGGGAAAAGAACGTTTTGTTTTGGGCACACGGGTGTACGGGCATCCTCATTGGCGTTGATTAGTATTGCATTAGTATTGTTTTTTAAACCTACACGTCTTTACGATTTCACGTCTTTACGTCTTCTTTACATTTTCTTTTTTTTCTTCACGACTTTGTCTTCTACTTCTCATTTACGTCTTCTCCTTCACGTCTTCTCCTCCTTCACGTCTTCTCCTCCTTCACGTCTCCTTCTCCTCCTTCACGTCTCCTTCTCCTCCTTCACGGTCTCCTTCTCCTCCTTCACGTCTTCTTCTCCTCCTTCACTTCTTCTTCTCCTCCTTCACTTCTTCTTCTCCTCCTTCACTTCTTCTTCTCCTCCTTCACTTCTTCTCCTCCTCCTTCACGTCTTCTTCTCCTCCTCCTTCACGTCTTCTTCTCCTCCTCCTTCACGTCTTCTTCTCCTCCTCCTTCACGTCTTCTTCTTCTCCTCCTTCACGTCTTCTTCTTCTTCTTCTCCTCCTTCACGTCTTCTTCTCCTCCTTCACGTCTTCTTCTTCTCCTCCTTCACGTCTTCTTCTTCTCCTCCTTCACGTCTTCTTCTTCTCCTCCTTCACGTCTTCTTCTTCTCCTCCTTCACGTCTTCTTCTTCTTCTCCTCCTTCACGTCTTCTTCTTCTTCTCCTCCTTCACGTCTTCTTCTTCTTCTTCTTCTCCTCCTTCACGTCTTCTTCTTCTTCTTCTCCTCCTTCACGTCTTCTTCTTCTTCTCCTCCTTCACGTCTTCTTCTCCTCCTTCACGTCTTCTTCTCATCCTTCACGTCTTCTCCTCCTCCTTCACGTCTTCTCCTCCACGTCTTTACCTCTTCTTCTCCTCGTCTTCTACATCACGTCTTTACGACTTCGTCTTTTTCTTCTTCACGTTTTTAGGATTTGCCCCTCTTCTGCGACCATAGCACTAACGGGTTGTTTCTGGCCAAATTCAGAGGAATATTACTAGGCGTTCCTGGGTAGTGATTTATTATTTAGAAGAGAATAGAGGATACACGATTATTTGCCTATTTTCGTCGCCACAACCAAGCCATGCCGTCCAATTCGCGTCACACATCCATGCCTATGAGTATTTTCAATTCACGACCTAAATGACAGCATTATTTAGGTTCGCTTTAAGGATTAACATAACTGAAGTTAACAGGGATAACATAACATAAGTGTTTATGGGTGCAATTCGTCCATCAATCGATTTGTGTCTTTTTGTGTGTGCAACAGCAACTGGGTAAATTCTAAACTCTGACGCGGGAAGTCATTACGGGTATATGTACTCGAACATTTTTATGAAAAACCTTCGTGCCCTCATAATATAAATTATCTTGTAATTTACAGAATAATTGTCACAATAAAAAAATTAATTGGTTTGATTATGTAGTTTGGTGTTCGTGAATAACTGGTTATGTTTATACATAAAAGTAAGTTCCTAATTATGTATGAACATTATAGAATTTCGTATTTCTACTCTTACAGTATTCGACATTTTCATATATTTTTGGGTCGAGGACGCCATGGTATTTAAAGTAACCAGTAATCATTGATTTATAATATAACTAACAAAATAAATGTAAACTCGAAACTTCTAGCGCATTTCAGAGGCACCAACATGAGCTTCACTCGTTCTCTAGCAGATAGCGCTACCATCCGCCACCTTGACCCCACCGCACAGCGCCGCTTTGGGGTGGGTGGAGGGGGGTAGAGGGTGGTGGTAGTGGAAGGATGAAAATTAGCGACGTGTAAGTGGAGGGTAGTGGAGCGGGAAGGAAAGATCAAATTTAGGAACGGGCTGTAGAATAAATTAAACATTATAAAATTAAAGCTGGGTTAGGAAAATGGTGAAAGGGGATTATTTTGGCAGCAGTTAGATTGGAGCAAAAATTACACCAACTTCTTTTGTCTTGTTTTGTTTTGTTTCATCAAATTATTTCGTCAAGATTGTCAAATTAGTATTAGTTTAATTATTATTCACTTCACTTTATCTTCTTTTCCCCTCTATTATTGTCTTAATTCATTTATTTATTTCCTCTTTATTTTGAAAATTTTCCAAATTATTAAACTCACTTCATTTTATTAAAAATTGTAATTTAAATTTAGTTCCTCATTTTCTTTTATTCTATTGTACCATATTCGCTCGCTGTTATTTTTCACTTCGCTACATTTTCTTTATTTTATCATTGTCATTTCATGTGTAAATACTCACCAAATGTAAATATATGTATATTGTTTTTCAAAATAAAATTAAAAAAGGCCCTAAGAACCGACCGTTTGGCGAACTGAAACGAGGCGAGTGCCTCATTTCTTCTTTGGAGCTGCTGAAAAATACTTGGAACTGCTAAACAACAAAGGCACGCGACAAAGTTAAAGTGCAAGTGGGAAACACCGTGCGTTGCCCAGACATGGGTATACAATAGGGCGGCCACAATAATCTTACAAAACCCAAAACATATCAAACTCAGGCGGAAGCGCTCCCGCAAGGGAGGAGGCCGCCACAAGAACACAGTGTTCTCGTCGCGGGAAGGAAGGAGTGGGCTGGCTCTGTTCCATGGTGGAAGTGACCATCCGCAAGTCGGGCTGGGCGGGGCGTAGCGGAGCAGAACGGGACATCATGGGGATGTAAATGAACAGAGTGGTCACTTGTGGGAGGAGGGAAAAAAATTGATTGCTCTGGAAAAGTCCGGGAAAATCAGAGAATTTCTAGAAGAATCGTAAGAAATCGGGGACATTTTTTAGAGACTTCTGATAAAACTATATATTATTCCTTAAACAGTAGTTCAGCGTTAATTTTTCCTAAATTTTTATTTAGTGAGAAAATGTCAATATATACTTTTTAAGGGCGAAATCGGACAGATGAATAATTTGTAGGGAGTAACTTAAATATTGTATTTAAGTAGTGTGAGATTGCAAATCTTATCAAGAAAAAAATGCACTCGAAAATCCAAAAAAGAAAATAAGGGAAATTTGTTTCGGGAAATAAGTGGCCATCCTGATTAACTATCTTTCGTTTTGCATCTTAGATGGAATTTGTTATTTCTCTTGTGTAATGGATAATAATGATAAATAAATTCTCGGACAACGCCAGTTTGCTTCCGCTAGTGTGTAATATTTTTAGGCCCAAAGGATGAGTTCCACCCGCTTTCGGGCACTGGCGAATCCAGGGTGGCCATTTTGCCTATATCGAGAAAGAAATACCAGTTTCGCCTCAGAGGCACTTCGTTGCGAAGATTGACGAAAAGAGTGAATTTTGAGGCACAACAATTCAATTTGACAAGAAAACATAAAATTGCTTAATTTTATTTATGTATTTTATCGTAAATGAAAAAAAAAATTCGCTCTCCATTTACTTTAGCTGTTTGTGAAGGAGACTTCCGGGAGTCGTAAAATTCCGCATACAAGGCCATCGAGTTACGTTGGCGTTAACTCGAGTTGGGCGGCAACCGGCTCTCCAGACAGCAGCGCAGCCTGCGTGGCTGTAGTGCGTTGGTGAATCACGTTCCTCTTTGGGAAGATCCGTGTTTAGCTTGGCTTGAAGTAGTAAGGAGTTCTGTACTTCGGTTTTTCTTTCTTGGCGCATGGGGGTGTGTTATCAAAATGGAATATCTCACGGAATTTCGCGTCGTTCTCGGTAGTGCCGCTAGGAGCCGCATGATCGCGACTGTATCGTGCACTGCTGGCGATCATGCGATTCCCAGCGGCACAACCGAGAACGACGCGAAATACTGTGATATATTCCATTTTGATGACACACCCCCACGCGCCAAGAAAGAAAAATCGAAGTATAAAGTCAACTCACCTCTTCCCCTAAAGAAGATCATCAATGCGGCAATGTGGCATAGTCATGTCTTTGGCAGTTGGAGATATTGAATGACTGATTTTTTACATTTAAAGTTTTTTACATTTAAACTACAATTTTTTACATTAAAACTACAATACCTTTCGTTGAAATGAAGATGTTGAATTTTTTATTATGAATTTCGCAACAACAACAACAACAACAAAACCCACAAACAAACTAACAAACATAAAAAGGGAAGTGAAAGGCCCTAAGTTTAGTCTTGATCCAGTGTTCTCTTGTTGAGCTCCCTGCAAAATTAAATTTCTCAGGCATTGGATGTTACAAATTCTGGATGCGGCGTTTTTAGAATTTTTTTACGTTTGGCCGAGATTCGCTCTTTGATAATACATGATAACATTTGGATTTCTGTCAATGAATGTGGTGGTTTATTAAAATTCCGCGAACCTACATTGTGCTTCTTGTGTTGTGGGGTCGTAAAAAGAGTCATCGAACTCTTCTCCTTGCCATAGCAATATATTATTTTGGAAGTCGTTTTAATAGTTTAGTAATATTGTAATTTCATATACTGGACGCTGTCTGAGGAACGATAAGCCACCCGCAACGGGTGGCGTTCGTTAAGAGCAATTGAAACAATTGAGTTGTATATATGAATACAGTAGCGTACACGTATAGTTATACTCAGAAATAGTATTTCTGGTTTATGTTTTTGGTCTGGTTTATAAGAAGGGGCCATAAGAAGGGAAAAGTATTGTTCGACCTACAAATATAACCAATAATACAAATAAGACTCGGCTGATTGTTAACCTAAGCTTACATACTTTAACCGTGTGTTATTTGTTCTTTATCTACGTAATGACGATAATAACCATTTCTTGTGTATTCACCTGCCACTCGTTTCTTTCAAAACCCGCCGGTGAACTAAATGCTCGGATAAAGTGTTCCATACGCAGATGGTCTTTGTTCGCTGCACTCTTAAAAGGTTGTTTTAGGTCGAGCAGTCGTACCCTGCGCCCTTGGTAGCCAAACAAACAGAAGGAGCGCGGGGGTGGGGGCTGAAAGGCGCCCTGTGTTTCAGTGGCGTAGCATCAGGAGACGCTGAGATGCTGAGCATTCCCGTATATAATATTAATAAAGAACCCTAAATACTGTACTGATAATCTTACAAGTGGTCCGTTGAGCGAAACACGTTTTGTATTAATTTTAAATTGATTTCCTATGATTGAATTCGGCGGGCTGTTGAAGCTGGCCTCTGATTGCTTGGAAGCTAAAATGCTTCTAGCGTCTGCCGCGAGTTGCGACGAGCAATGACGCATGCGCAGATGGAGAGGTTCCCCTCTCCCCTCGGCATCCCTGGCCCAGAGAAACCCGACTGCTTTACGCTAGCATCCACTGCGGAAAGAAAGTCGTTTGTGCACGAGAGCGCAGCACACTTCAGGCGGTCAGTAAATTCTCTCTCTCTCTCCCTCTCTCTCTCTCCCTCTCTCTCTCTCTCTCTCTCTCTCTCTCTCACTTGGGAGTCCTCGCTTGGTCATGGGCACAAACTGTAGAAATAGTGCCTGTCTACCATTTCTTAATTAATATCCAAGAAACGGAATTATCCCTTAAATAAATTGAATATTATTTTAGTCTACAACGTACAAGTGGTCTCATTGCCATTCGCGTGTAAGAATTAAAGCTGAGCCATTGTATAATTTGCTTTCAAGACGTCGGCAGTCCTGACTGCTGTGAGGATTTTGTGGGAAGCGCCTACCCGTCGTAAGCAATCGAATTCGTGGAAGTAGTTCCAATATATGTCTTCTGTTGCGTTCGCCTGTTAGCTGAAGTAGTTGATAGTGACATTTTGTGTGTTATTGTTGAGCATCCCCAGACGTACGAGTCACGCTGCGCCACTCCTGTGTTTCGTACCCAGAGGAAGAATTCTTCCACACCGACTCGAGTCACCACCCCTTCTTCCACCACTACCGCCATCACCGCCATCGCCGCTTGTGGCAAGGTCGCTGACGTCGCCACAACATCTATCATCCCCCGCCGCCACGACTGCCCGCATCCGCTTCCGCACCCGCTTCCACCGCCGCTTCCGTCGTTGCCTCACCCGCCGCCGTCACCAGAGGACGCATTAACAGCTGAACGCAAAAAAAAAAACATGGACATCGCGGCCGCCGCCACCACGCTGCTTACCTCTGCTGCTGCCCTTAGTGCAGCAGGGTGGGCCACATTCTGAAAAAAAAGGAAAATCGGGAAAAATCAGGCAATTTCCTAGCTCGGAAAATTTAGGGAAAATCAGGGAATTAGTGGAAGAATCGATAGAAGTCGAGGGAATTTTTGAGATGGTTATAAAACTAGATATTATTAGTAAAAAATAATACAACATTAATTTTTATTCAGTTTCTATGTGATGAGTTTTTTTTTTGTTTTTGTGATGAGTTCTTTTTGTTGTTTTTTGGTTGTTTTTTTGTTTGTTGTTGTAATTTATCACGACGAAATCAGAGAGCTGACAAATTAGTTTCAATCTTGTTTTTATATCTCTTAAAAATAATATGAAACACTCTACAAATATTATCAGTGGAAAGTTTTAAGAAATCATTGGAAAGCCTTTTAAAAAAGCGCAGGAAATTTGTTTCAGGAAGTGGGTTGCACTCTGTACAGTAAGCATCACGAACACTCGCCTGCCTCTGCAGGCAATACTCAGCACCAGCAGAACTAGGGGTGTCCAACATGCAATGCCTCAAGGGTCACAACTACAACCTTCAATATGGTTTCCCCGTATTGTTGAGCATTGCGCTTCGCTGGGCGGTTCTGAAACGGGGGGGGGGGGGTAAAGGCACCATGAGTGATATCTAGGGACCGGAAAAATATGTAGAATGAAACAGTCAAAATATGTACATAAACATGTAATGAAAACAATAAGAATATGTAATAAATAAGTAAAATCGGACATAATATGTAATATTAAAATATTCAAATTGTAAAACTCATTTATATAATACGAACTTACATTCATAAAAAAATCCTATACACATTTTAAAAAAATTGCAAACGTTTTAAAAATCATTTGGAATACACATGTTGATGCCCACCTACACCATAGGACTTTCCCATCAGTAGTAAAACCTTCACAAATTGTTATCCAGGAATGCAGTGTAGCAGCCAGACTAGACTCAATAGAAGCCATCGTACGAAGTAGCGAAATCTACGACCAGCAAACAATGAAGCTGCGGCTTGAAATATTCTCATCGAAGTGTGACAAGACGGCGATCGCCAAAATTTCTTGGATATTGAGGTGAAAGGTCACCAAACGCGGCGTCAATGATACTTTTCGCACGTAAAGGTGAGAACGGTGTGTCGCTGACGCGCACTTCCTGCCACTGAGATAACTGAAGCAGTCGGACTGTGAAAATATTCGACCGCGTCTTCACGAAGCACAACCTCGAGTACATTGCGCAGTAGCACGCAGTAAAGAAGTACGAAAATGTACTGATTTTCTGAAAATACTTATTTTCAAAAAATTGTAAGAAAATTGATAAAATTTAAAAAATATGCTGAGAAAAGAGCGAAATATGTAAAATATGTAACATAGTACCCAATATGTAAAAATATGTAACGAAAAATCTGACATTGTGTTAGAATGACGACAATTCGCCAAGATTAAAATTGTGAGAACGGTAAGTAGACAGACAAAAATATTTAATTACCTAAAAATCCGGTCTCTAGTGAATCAGGCCATACCAAGCATAACGCAGTGAAACACGTTGGAATCATTTTGAATTTCTGAATTTATTGGGAAAAAAAAACTTAAATGTAAACTTAATTTATTTATTTATTTACGTCAAAAACAGTTTAAAACTGTGTGTGACGAGCTATGGGGAGAAGTGAAATTGGTGCACGTTTTCATAATTCTGTGATCTCTGTCCTGAACCATATTCTAGTCGAATTTTGAATACACAAAAAGAGCGTGTTTTTTTTTTTTTTGCAAAGATTTGTTGACAACAATATTCGCTCCTATATAATAAAATATATTTTCAAAAGTAAATTAGCTATGAATTTGTGCCCTTAACCCTCATCATGTTCTTCATGAAAGGCTTAACCTATTGTTACATTAAGGAGTGCATTGACCGCGGAAAGACGCTTTCGCTAGACGCACAATGTTCTCGCCAGACATGGATGCAAGGGACTTTCACGACTATAACTTCGCTTTTTCTTTCTTGGCGCACGGGGGTGTGTCATCAAAATGGAATACCTCGCGTCGTTCTCCGTTGTGCCGCCAGGTATCGCATGATCGCCAGCACTGCACGATACAGTCGCGATCATGCGACTCCTAGCGGCACAACCGTGAACGACGCGAAATACCGTGAGATATTCTATTTTATTGACACACCCCCGTGCGCCAAGAAAGAAAAACCGAAGTATGATAACCTTTCGGAGGCCACAGTCAATGGCATCGCGGGCCACCAATTGGACAACTCTGGCCCACAACATTATAATTATTGCCTCCAGCGTAGTCGTCAACTTACAACCCCACTGCCACTATTATTAGTATTATCGTCGTGACAAAATAGAGGATTATAAAGTCTCTTTGAACACCATCACCATCGTCAACAATTAAGGAACCACTCTAAACACTCGCATCACCAACATCATTACACATCACCATATCGACGAAAGTAACAATCGTATCCGCAACGATCTGTACTACTGTACTCAATGGTATCTTCAATATTATCACAGCCATTGTTTGAAAAATTTGGCTATCGATCTAGAATACTCTTATGCGGCAACGGGATCATTCTGAGAAATAAGATAAATATGTCGATTTCATGCCCCTTGCCAGAGATTAAAGAACAAATATTTTCGAAATAGCTTGGGGATCGTTACACCATCATCCCTATACTTCCAGGAAATATTATACTCGATACGGCGCAATTGTTGTTCGGTATGCCTGATGAGTCATTAGTGATGGCACTATCGATGAAATGTTGCAAATGACTGTCCAAAGCTCACCGCGTAATAATCTATGTAAACTCCACTACCCCATTCGCCAACCCCCACTCTATCACCATCACCGCTTACCGCCACCACTGTCCATAACCATCACCCCCCAAAACCGTCACCGCCCCACCGCCATCACCATCACCACCCCTCCGCCATCACCCCCCTCCGCCATCATCACCTCCACCGCCATCACTGCCCCACCGCCATCACTGCCCCACCGCCATCACTGCCCCACCGCCATCACTGCCCCACCGCCATCACTGCCCCACCGCCATCACTGCCCCACCGCGATCACTGCCCCACCGACATCACTGCCCCACCGACATCACTGCCCCACCGACATCACTGCCCCACCGACATCACTGCCCCACCGACATCACCGTCCCACCGCCACCACCCTCCCACCGCCGCCACCATCTCACCGCCACCACCTCCCCACCGCCATCACGGCCCAACCATCAGCACCCCATCGCCATCACAATCATTACTACTACAAAGAAACAACCACACTATCACCACCATCTTACCCTCTCCCCATTCGCACCCTTCCCTCAAACCACCACCGCCAACACCTCCCCACCGCCATCACGGTCTAACCATCGCCATCACACTCAATCATTACTACTACAAAGAAACAACTACCACACCATCACCACCATCCTACCCTCTCCCCATTCGCACCCTACCCTCAAACCACCACCAACACAACCGCCTCCCCCCGTGCCGCCGCCACCTCATGTTGACTCCCCCCCCCTCGGGAGGGGCCGTTGCGAGACGAGAGCGCGGAGGCGGGGGAGGCTGCGACCGCTCGCCTTCCGATTTGTTTTCTCTCGCCCCCCCCTCCCCCCGTCGCCGCCCGATTGCCCCCCCCCCCCGCCTAGGGAGCGCGTCGGCATCGCTGGGTGTTTGTGGAGGCTCCGCTGTGGGTGGCGTGTTTCACTGCGCCCCTTGGCCCGGACCCCCCACCCTCCCCCACTCCTTGCCCCCCCCCGCCCCCTCCGGCTGCGCTCGTGGAGGAGCTAGCATCCCGACCGCATCCCGCGGTCAGCTATTCGTCAGCCGTTTGCATCCGAGTTGTGCCGTAGACGATAATTTTACATCTACGCATGTTTCTACACGTAATCTACGTGTAGTCTACGTGGCTCTTTTTACGTGTACGTAGACATTGTATTCTGTGTAGACTATTATTTCTCTACATAGAATAACCAAAAAAAATTATAATAAGTAGTAATAGTAGAAGCATTTTTAATGTAATATGAAAGAATTATTTACGATTCAGTACGTCAAACAAAATATACCATTTCTGATGAAGAAATGACAACCTCCGTATCCATCTCAAGAAACCAGTAGGAAATTGTTCCAACTTGCACTCCCTTACTACTCCTTTAGATGTGATCCAATCAATTTCCAATAATTGTGATCCAATAAATTATTAATAAATTTTGGTTTTTTCGGGCGGATCCTGGCCCTCTTAGATTCGCCCCTGCCCCACAAAAGAGGTATATTACATTATTGTCTACATAGATTACCTTTGTCTACGCGTAGACGCACATCACTGGTTTGCATACCTCTCCAAAAAGGCATATCCAGTCCGCATCCCGGGGTCAACTTTTCCTGAGCCGTTTGCCTAGCGTTGCAAAAAGGCATATCCCGACTGCATCCCGCGGTCAACCTTTCCTAAGCCGTTTACGTACCTCCCAAGAAAGGCAAATCTCGACTGCATCTCGCTTTCCTTTGTCGTTTACCCACCTCCAAAAGGCATTTTCTTTCTTTTGACACTTCAGTTGTTAAGATTGGCTGAGGGAGAATGTCGCAAAAGGGATATGTTCTACAGAAATGTTTGTGATAGTTTTCGCTAGTACTTTTATGTCGAAACATCAGAGGGAACTGGATTTTCCACAATTAGGTTATTCGTTATATGATGAATAGGGAAATCTTTTGAACATTTATGTGATAAGAGTTCGCTTTCCTGTCGGGAGACAAGTTTTGTTTGGGACGGATCTAATTTGTTTACCTTTCAGGAAAATAAAGCCGGTTGCCTACTGCTGCAGATTTGCGCCGTGTTAAGAAGCTTACAGTAATACTTTCGTTCGCTACTAGATGGCACTGTCATGTAGGCCGGTCCATCTCCATCACAGTCTCTCTAAAAGAACTCCAATAAGGGCTTCGGCTGTTCTAACTCAGCAGAAGAAGAATTGCCTGACAATTTTTACTGTCGTATCATTATGTAATAAATTACCACAGTATTCTGGAACAAAACCTGCCAAATTTCATTTGATTTGGTCAAGTCCTTACCTTCTTTAAGCACATAAAATTGCGGGATGTGCTAGTCGTACAACGTTTCTTTTGCATTTTAATCATGTATTACGTCAATGACCGATTGACACTGCATGTAGATGTTGAGATCTACTAAAGGTCACATTTTCTGTCCAGAAAGAAAAGGTTATCTCAGCATTGACTCTGCGGTATAAGTGAGTAGCAGCGATACTAAGACAGAATGCAAAACATTGTAATTTATTTTCGTGCAGCGATAAGAAAATGTGGTTGACAGGACGATTTCATGGAAACTCAAGTCACAGTTCATCAGACTGATGTTTCGGAAATCGATTGTTTTTAAGCACTGACATTGGTTGTTTGCGAATATCACCGGCATCCTTAATTGATTATTTTTTTCCGAGCGCGTCTAATGCAGCGATTATTAATCCCGTAAGTGTTGTGAATGTTTTATCACGGGAGATGGCCGTGTTCTCCCTTTTGGCAAGATCCGGCGCCGACCTACGCGTCTCGGTGTTTTCCCATCCAGGTATCCACCAGTGGGTCACCGCTGGAACAAGCTGTAAGCTCCCGACTGGTCTCCCAAATCGAGTAGAAATGTAGTGTGTGTAATTAAGTTTAATATAAGTGTGTGTGTGCGTGTGCATGTGTGTGTGTGTGTGTGTAGTGGGGCGAGAGCGTCTACTTGGCGCCGTAGATACATAAATAACTATTGTGTTGTTTGTAAGGTACTGTTTACTTTCAAAATTCTTAATTGTATAAAAACTGGGAGTACTCTTGCATTATTGATATTATTGTTATTATAATAATCTTGTTTTACTATTGTATTACATTTTGAATATTGTCTAAGATTATTGTATTTGTAGCTTGCCACCGAACAACAGTCCATTTGCAAGATAATAAACATTATTATTATTATTATTATTATTATTATTATAAAAGGGTGTGGATAGGACAAGGGAAGAAGGGGGTGAGGATAGGGACAAGAGTGAGGAAGGAAAGATCACGTGCGATCCGTGGCCTGTTTGTTAGAATTCTGCGCCGGCATTCGCCTGGTGTTGATCGGAGAAACCACGGAAAACTACTGATCAGAGCAGCCGGCCGCCACAATTCTCCTCCAGACAGCGTCTGAGTTCGACTCGGATGTGTACTGCCACCGTCACGACTAGATTCCTAGGACCTCCCGATCAGAGGGACAGCAGTGACAACAGTTGATGTCGTGAGTCGAAGTTCTTTTGAAGAATGGTTTCCAATACATGCGGATACGGTTGTAAATTATTATGTAATAGAGTGAATGGATATTTCAAACGTCTCCCCCCTATCGCTATTATTTCGTTTCAAAAGCAGCCAATTCCCCTACTCCCCAGGCCCGAAGCACGGAGAGGAACAGCTGTTGGTGCGTGGGCCAAGTGCTGCCGGAGAGAAGGGCGCAGGGGAGAGAGGGCTCGGCTGTTTGATTCGACACATCGCGCGCAAGTGGCCCTTCAAGCCCTTCGCTGCGGACAGGCAGGGGAGGTACACGCTGTCCCGGCGAACTTGGCGTTGGAAATATTAGTAGAATGATGTGGACAGAAAGACCATCACTGGTTCTGGTTTGAAATCTCTTGCATTAAAATAAAAAAAACACCTAACAACAACAAAAAATTCGTTTTTTTGTTCATTCTTTCTTTTTCTTTTTTTCATTCGTTCGTTTTTTTCTTTCCTTCATACGTTCATTTTCTTTCGTTTTCTGCTCTCTTCTGTTTTTTTTCTTTTGTTTATCCTTTCTTTCGTTCGTTGTCTCTTTTCCATTTTTTTTCTTTGTCCCTGTAAGCAGCGGACGGATTTTGGTCCGACAAACATTAATTAATAGTATTCTCGGAGTCAGTTGTAGGTCGTATTGAATGGAGATCTATTGAAAGACCGGTTCTCAGGGTACAGGACGTGAGGAGGAGGAGGAGAAGAAGAAGCGCACACGGCAAGCGACCCGTTGTTTAGGTACTACTCTGGCGTAAGCGGTATTGATTGGAGTAGCCACGGCAACATCCAATCAGGATGGTGGATCTGTAGAATTCCTATCCAGGAAGTGATAAGTTAGGACCTTGCCTCTAAGCTTGTGTTTATATCAGCGAACAGTTCAGACTCGAGAGTAGTGCCTCCTGGTGTAAGAAACTTAATTTATGGACTTGCAGCTGCTGAGCCTATCGCATCCGGTCGGTAACCAAAACAGATATTTGTGGATGTGTATTCCCAATGTATGTATGCAAACTGTACATTAATTTGTGTACTCGCTGAGTTGCAATCACTCAATACGATAATTCAGTTGATTTGATCTTTCAAAAACCGTCTTGCAAGAAGAGCGAACACAAATTACCACAAATTAGTAAGGGCAATCGCTGACGAAACAATTATAACGGCATTGTATTTCATTATTCCGTAGCGTTCAATTGAATTTTTTAAAACTCTATGAATATGCTGGTAATTCGTGAAAAGTACATTTACAGGAGGATAAGGCTCAAACCAGATTTTTCAGAGCGTGTGTGTGTGTGTGTGTGTGTGTGTGTGTGTTTGTGTGTGTGTGTGTGTGTGTGTGTGTGGAATAGACTCGTGTGGCGAAATGTAATCTTTTAATGCGCACTATGGACAATGCCATTTAATATTTCCTTTTCGTATCATAGACCAAATATTTCGGGGAGGGGGGGGGGTATTGAACTCCCGACATACACACTGACTAGGTGCAGCCTTGAATCAGACCAAAAATTCTGATTATTTTAACTAACCTTGTGACGTGAATAAATAGACTATTCACCGTACTGAAAGTTAATTAATAATCTAGATTGATGTGTGATTAATCATACTAAACATGTTCAGTAAAAGAGTTGATTAGTCAGCTTATTCACTGGAGGTCAAAACTGAATATTACTTAACTTCCGAATATTTCGAAATTTCTCGAAATATTGATACGAAAACTTGAAAATTAATCATAACATTTTAATAAAAAGGTCTCCCCAAATGGGGATCATGGCATTTGACCGAAATAATCGGAGTTCGTGTTACAGAAATTGGTGTTACAGAAATTGGTGTTACAGAAATTGGTGTTACAGAAATTGGTGTTACAGAAATTGGTGTTACAGAAATTGGTGTTACAGAAATTGGTGTTACAGAAATTGGTGTTACAGAAATTGGTGTTACAGAAATTGGTGTTACAGAAATTGGTGTTACAGAAATTGGTGTTACAGAAATTGGTGTTACAGAAATTGGTGGGACAGAAATTGGTGGGACAGAAATTGGTGGGACAGAAATTGGTGGGACAGAAATTGGTGGGACAGAAATTGGTGGGACAGAATTTCGTGTTATCCGACTATTATGAATACCCGTATTTCCGTAATCCCTTGCCGGGACCGAAGTTTAGTTCGTCTTATGGCGAAATTCCTGTTAAGCGACTTCGTGCTAACGAGGGTTTACTGTCCTTCCAGGCAAAAATATCAGTATAACTTCTTCAGCAAACAACAGGGCCAACTCAACCGGTGCGAAGTGTATCTGCGAAGCACAGACAGGGCGGCGGGTACCCTGTTCATACTCGCCTCCCCCACCCCGCCCGCACGATGGTGCTCTCCGAAAGGCCTCCTTGTGCTCGGGCGTGTATGGCCCGCCTTGTGCCTCCCCACACACTTCTCTTCCCCCCCCCTCCCCCTGCTGCCGGGGGGCGGGAGGTCTTTCACGGTGGGCGCCGTGAATGGGCGAACCTCCGGTGAAGAGCGTGTCTGTGTGCGGAGGGCGGCGGCGGAGTCGGGGCGAGCCGCAAAAATAGAAAGTCCGCGATTAAATCGTCTGCCCTGTGGTGTTTGTGTGTGTGTGTGTGTGTGTGTGTGTGTGTGTGTGTGTTTGTGTGTGTGTGTGCGCGCGCGTGCGTGTGTGTGTGCACTCTCGAGAATAAACATACGGGCGAGCCGCGTTAATACGAAGCTTGACAATTCTAAATTGTTTCCTTCTGTTTATTTACTTGTCGTGAAGGAAAAGAAAAATTGTATGTGAAGTATAGGGGTAGAAGAATAGTGTGCTTTGAGAAATGTTCTGTTGTTTGAAAACGTAACCAAATTGATCCGAAGTTCTTGTGACGAACTTGCCCCCAATTAATGGTTTTTAATAGCTCTTATAATAATAATAATAATAATAACAATAATAATATTAATTCATTATTACAGTAATCCATACAATCAGTTAGTTATGCATTAGGTGGGTGAGTCAAGTTATTCCAGAAGCAAGAGTCTAGATCAGTTCTCTCTCTAATTCGTCGTTGACCCCAGTTGATGATGTGAACAAGAGTTCTGCACTCCGAGCCAATTTTATGGTCTAATAAGGCATTATAGGATTAACGCTGTGAGGAAACAATATTGGACAAGAGTAGAAAAACAGTATGTTCAGGCACATTTAGTATCTCAAACCCAACGTTCACGTCATGTCTATGTTCAACTCCAGTTCATTTTTAAGTTATGTTGCTCCTGCAACAAAGTAGATTAAAGCATCAGTTTTCTGCTCCTCTGCGTCATGCAATTTCCAATCGTTTTGTGATAAGGGCTGCATTTGTTCTCTAGCGAGAGAAAAAGAAACAATAGCTGATAATAATATCGCTTCGGAGCTCTCCAGGTCACTCGAGAGTGAACATCGTCGAGATAGAGTACTGTATTAATTTTGCTTCCACATTGGCAGTTTTGTGACCAGGTTGAAGAGACTTCAATCTACGAGTTTTTGAACGAAATTGAAAGTGAAGTGACAAAAGTTAAAATTTATGATTTATTGCAAGACCTGTGTTCGTGCTTCGTAACAAAAAATCTTCTGTACCAATATATTTACACATAAGCACATGTTATAACAGTATCTTCATATTTTTACATCAAAATCTAAAAAAACAAAAACAAATTATGTTAATTTGAAAATATATGAGTACATTAATCAATACTATATTCGTGTG
>JAHLJT010005437.1:60783861-60808779 GCA_031308135.1 Acheta domesticus | reverse complement strand
GTCCCCTTGTCTCTTCTTTTGTGTGTCCCCTTGTCTCTTCTTTTGTGTGTCCCCTTGTCTCTTCTTTTGTGTGTCCCCTTGTCTCTTCTTTTGTGTGTCCCCTTCTCTCTTCTCTTGTCTGTCCTGTCTTGTCTTTCCTCTCTCTTCTCTTTCATACACACTAATGCCTCGCTTGCGTCCCTCGAAAACTGCTGCCACTTTATAGATGCCCTACGATTACTGAGTATGCCCTACGTATACATCACATACTCGGAGATGAGTGTGTGATTTACAGTAGAAACTTTATATGAAAAAGGAATAAACACATTTGCCAAAAAGAATTGTAATTCTTGCCCTATACTCTTTCGTCTCTGAAACAGATAGTGTTCAGAAGACATACATAAAACATTAGCTTACACGGCGACTTTCCGATTGTATACGTTAAAATTTCTTGTCTGCATTACCACAGCCAAATGATAGACATGTAGTGAACGGAGAGGAGCTAAATCACTTCACCCCCTTAATTCACCCGTCAACTTAGCTCGGCTAATTCCGAATGTACTGTTGCGGAATTATTCATTTAATATCATGAATGACTCTCACGTATGTGCTTTCTCATATCTATGCAGTTTGTAAGAGCGTTATTCAACTACCTCAAGAAAACTAAAGTGCATTGTAATCTGCTCGATTCAAAAATAAACATCCTTGAAAACTAGCTGCGTCTCTTGACTTGTGGAATGGCATGTTTAAGAGTTTTCTTTTATATTTATTACATAATACTGAAATTATGTAACACTTTTTGTCGTGCTAAAATATTCTAAAGGAGGTTGGCTCCAAATTGTGTGTGTTTTTCATCTCTTGTTATTGGGAGATGTACTGAGAACATTCCTAATGCATTGTGCTCTAGAGGAAAGAAAGGAAAATGCGTGTGTTCGTCACGTGCATCCCGGAGAAGGACATGTGCAGCGGCACGTAACTAGACGTATTCTAAGTACAGGGCTTTGTACTTCCAAGAAGAGACACTTGGTTGCACACGGAGGGAAACCACGGCACGACATCGATGTCGATGTTTTCAAAACATCACTGTTTCTGTAAAAACGCCGATGTTTCTGTGACGTTTCTCTAATGAAAATGTTTCTCTAAAAACACTTATTCCAAAAAATTGTGTGTTGAAATTTTTTCTCACAAGATTGTATTTCGAAAAGAATTAAACGACACTCGGCCGATAACTCGAATAACAGACTCTGTTGGTGTACGAACTTCAACCGCGCCTGATGTTGGTTGTTTATCGGCGCAATGACGTTGCTAACAATTGTTAGTGACTTCGCGATAATGACATTTGCGTTGAAGCTGCGAATTAGCAATTATGTTCAGTGGGGACGTTCAACACTCCAGGAGAAGCCGGCTGAGTTTAGATCATTGCCACTACTTCTCCAGCAACTGTGACCGGGATGTCCTTGGTTTCCAGTTTCGGTCAGTGGTAGATATTCGAAACAAGGAAATAGCTACATTGAATTGAAGACGTTGGGATAATAAGATGCTCTGCCACATTTCTGATGAAATTGAGATATTAGTGTATTTCGACGCCGGATAAGTGTACCCAGAATTGGGGTTTTTATTTTAAAGATTCGCTGCAAGATGACAGTGTTATTCATAAATAATTTTTTTCTTTATCCCATTGTGTAGAATGGAATGTCTGAATCTCTACTTTCCTTTTTCTCGAAACTTAAGAATAGTTGCATAGCATATTATTTTACCCCGAGGTCTTCAATTCAGTCGCTGTCTGGAGGTCATATATTGCGACCTACTGCTCTGATCGGTAGTTTTCCGTGGTTTACCCTATCATTATCGGACGAATACCGGAGCAGTGACATACGAGACGAGCTGCGGATCGCGTGCGATCTTGCCTACATCTTCCTTATTCTGACTCCTATCTTCACTTTTACTTACGTACATACACACGCTTACACTTACATGCACTACACTACCACACATGTCGGGAGCTTGTAGCTTGTCGCGGCTGGGGCGGTGTCACTCTGGTTGGAGATTGCTAGATGGGGAAACCTCCCACAAACCGTCATGTAGGTCAACGCCAGATCTCACCATTCAACGAGGGAAGGACACCACTAAATCTCTGGATAAAACGGGCACTACACTTGTGGGATTGATTGAAGTGGGCTTGCGCGGAATCAATACTCCCCACTCATCGTCCCTACTAAATAACCCATACAGAGATTTGGCGCGAGTGTCAAGAGCATGATATAACATTTAACACATATCGCTCTATATTTTGCCCAATTTTTAGCAGCATCGTCAAATGCAACCCACGCAGGGATTTGGTCCAAAAACAATTTTCCAGAGCATGAGATGGCACGTAACACACCATAAAGAGCCCGCTCTATATTTTGCCGACATGTTTATATACTTATATACTTATCTCCTGCTACTCAAGCCCCTATGGCCATGATGGAATATCACACGGCATTTCGCGTCTTTCTCCGTCACGCCGCTAGAAGTCGCATGATCGCAAGCACTGCTTGATACGATCAGGGAATACCTGGAGGTACGACTGTGAACGTCGCGAAATACCGTGACATATTCCATCCTGAAGACAGACCTTCAGAGGCAAAGTTAGAAAAATCGCAGTACAGCAGCAGCGTCGAATGTATCTCGCGCATCGCGTCTGTTCGTGCGCTGCGTCCATCCGTCTCTTGGGCAACGCGAGGAGGCGACGTCCTCGCGGCGGGGCGCCCTCTTGTGCAGGTTGCGCAAGCGCCACCTCGCAGGTGGCGGCGGTGCTCCCTCGCAGACGCCCATCCTGCTTGCTAGCGGCTGTTTTGCAGCCATTCGCGGGCACGACTGGCGGACGGGTTGCAGAAGGGAAATGTGCTAATCGAAGAAAGAGGAAAATGTCAGTACTTAGAAATGACTAGACATCGGATGTTTAGGCTCTTAAAAAATCGCCTTTTAGGCGCCTGAAAAGGCACTGAAAATGTCAAGAATAAGGAGAAAAAAGGCACTGTGAAAATTACATTCACAATAAAATTAAAAATTATCTGTAAAACTCCATACCGATTTACAACTCTTCTACATTTTATTCTTAATTGTTTCCTTTGCAATATATTACCAGTTACTTTTCAAGGATCGCAGTTTCAAATCTGCAACGATTGGCAAATCAGTTTGAATACAGTGAAGGATTTCTGAACATCTACTTATGTGTCTGACATATATTTTAGAAGTATAAAATTAGCAACACTGAAACCTTCTGGGAATTTACATTTATTTCCACTCAAAAGGTGCCTGCGGTATATTGTCAATCGACCATTTTCTCAGAACATGGCTAGTATTTATGAAATAGGGAAATGGAGAAAGATATGTTGGTGTACTTTCAGGAATTCTCTCGTATTTCAAAATACAAATACGTAAATTGAAGGTTTCGTAATGAATGCTCAATTTGGACCACGGCTGATTTTCTGATTTCTTAGCATTGTATATAAAAATAATACATAAAAGGCACAATAATTCTAAAGAAGAGGCATTTATCCAAAAAAAAGGCATTTATGCTAAAATAAGCAAAAATAAGCATTATAAAACTTTGTCATATGTCATCATTTGTCATGATTCGTGTACATATATTATCAGTCTTTTAAATAAGTTCGCTAGAAAGAAATAGGCATTTCCCTAAACATCCGATGTCTAGAAATGATATTGCGAAGAGGTATCCTAAAATATGGATGGATGGATGGATGGATGGGATGTAACACGCATTTCTTGTCAGATCAGACTTTTTTTTAGGTAAAACTTGGTAAATATATGAGGAGCAAGATCTTGTTGTCATTTTCTGGAGAACATGGATATTTTAATTTGGGGGGCCTGCTTTACAAGAAGGGCCTGCAAATTAATGTTTCATTTCATTTATCCTTTCTTTAAGTCTAAAAATGATGTTTTAGTTGGAGGTGGATTCTGACTAGACGAAACTTACAGACGCGGGCCTCCGATGAGTTTTGTATCTCCAGTTTCATTCGTTAGATTTGTATCACCAGCCTATGGGTTTTGAACCTTAGGTTTTAATGCAAGTGAGCCACTCTGATATAGTTAAAACGTTGTTTACATTCAGAGGATTTAGGGAGGTTTTAGGTTCGCTGACGTGCGCACACATGGGATCAGAAGGAGTGCGTCGTCCGCTCCCCCCCCCCAAAAATTAAAAAGGGTACGGTAGCCCTACGTAATAACACGTTTTATGGCTAATCTTCAATTTTTCTGTTTGGTAAAGTGTAAATTCGCGAAAGCATTATACAGCATAAAGGGAAGAAGCCTACAAAGTCATCTGGTTGTGTGGTTCAGTATAAAATCAGTCGAATGTGTTAATTGTATCAGGGTCTTCTTTTCATTCTGGTCGTATATTTCATTTACTGCCTGAATCATATTTACCAAATTTATTAGATTTTTACCAGAGTTTCTCATATTTACTAGAAAAATACGTAAATGTAATTATTAATATTTAATGGAGAAGGGGATCCGTCCTAATGTTATTGGCTGCACATACTTAGAAGAGTAAATAACGAAACAAGGGGGAAATCATAATTTATGTACTTGACAGTACGGAGGGGACGTGAACCCCTACACAGCCGCCCCTCGGCATCACCCATTCGACCGTCTGACAGAAATTTGCGCAGTGGCAATATGAGTTTCTATAGTGCGATTTTTTTAACTTTGCCCCTCAAGGCTCGTCTTCACGATGGAATATATCACGGCATTTCGTGTCTTTCTCAGTCGTGCCGCTAGAGATCGCATTCTCCACGACCGTATCAAGCAGTGCTTCCCTATCATGCTACATCTAGTGGCAGGACCGAGAAAGACGCGACATGCAGTGTGATATTCCATCGTGGCCATAGAGCAGTGCTGTCAAGGTCGATGCCACGAGCCGGAGTCCATGGCACGAGTTCCACGACGAAATCGCCTCTCCACGCAGTTCATATTTCCTCCGCAAGAAATAACGCCATCACTATTGTAAAAGGGAAGGGTTACTACCAGTTTCCTCTCCCGACGCTAGTGGACGCAGAGAAGCTCGTGTCATGGCACGGTGGCGCAAGGCGTGCCACTGCCACCAGTAGAAGACCTTGACACCACTGGCGTAGAGGGTTGAGGGGCAGAGTTGTATAAATCTCTCCCTATACAGCGATTTTCGTAACTTTGTCCCTGACAGGAATGAGGTGTTTCGCTGCCATCCAATCAGGAGCTTATTTTCGCGACAGTGACGTCACTATGGTGACGTTTAAGCTCCCGATTGGATGAAACCACTCTCTGAATCTGAATCAGTGAAATTGTCGCTGATTCAATCAGTGAGAACCGAAGTCACTGATGTGTTCAGTCGAAATGGGTAGTATCGCTGACAATCAGCGAATATGCGAACCTTTTCATAATGACCGACAGCATTTCACTGGTCGTCAGTGGTAAAAGTACCGCGCCACCATCGCTCACTGATCGTTCAGTCGTTCACGTGCTGTTGTTGTCATTGTTTCACTGATTCAAACAGTGAAATTTCACTGATTCAAAAAGTGGACCCGATTTTCACTGATTTGTTCAGTTCAATTCACTGATTGTCAGTGGCAGGGTTATAACTGACACCATCAGTGAATAGTCACTACTAGTCAATCAGTAGTTTTTCACTGATTCAAACTGAGAGAGCGTGAACAGC
The DNA here is from genome assembly GCA_031308135.1 of Acheta domesticus. Taxonomy (NCBI): domain Eukaryota; kingdom Metazoa; phylum Arthropoda; class Insecta; order Orthoptera; family Gryllidae; genus Acheta; species Acheta domesticus. Next base: position 60,803,102 of record JAHLJT010005437.1, on the reverse strand, counting down.
TGATTCCTGTCAGGGACAAAGTTACGAAAATCGCAGTATAAACGCGTCTGGTGTGGAGCTGTGGGGCTCCGTGCCGCGCGGCGCAGTCGGTGTGGCACATCGCGCCGGAGACGGTCACGTGCGGCGACCGCAGCCCGCGGAGCGGCGGCGGCGCCGGTTCCGTGAAGTGGCGCCCGCCCGCAAGGCCACGCCCCGCTGCCTGCCTGCCTGCCGGCGGAAAGGCGACACCCAGCGCACTCGCCCACGGCCGAGAGGAAACCGCGCCGCAGCGTGGCACCCGTCAGCACGCCACTGAGCAGCATAGCGTAGCACAGCGGAGTAACTCAGCACGGCACTGAGCAGCATAGCGTAGCACAGCGGTGTAGCTCAGCACGGCACTGAGCAGCATAGCGTAGCACAGCGGTGTAGCTTAGCACGGCACTGAGCAGCATGGCGTAGCACAGCGATTTACTGCGATTTGCGATTTTTCTAGGAGCCACACTCAAGGCCACTCAAATCCCATCTTCGCGATGGAATATGTCTGGGCATTTCGCGTCTTTCTCAGTCGTTCCGCTAGATTTCGCACGATCGCGACCGTATGAAGCGGTGCTTGCGATCATGCGACTTCTACCGGCAAGACCGAGAAAAGACGCGAAATGCCGTGACATATTCCGTCGCGAAGATGGGATTTGAGTGGTCTTGAGGGTCGCTCTTAGAAAAATCGTAGTATAGCTCAGCACAGCACTGAGCAGCACAGCGTAGCGGTGTAGCTCAGAACAGCGCTGAGCAGCACAGCACTGAGCAGCACAGCGTAGCCCAGCGGTGTAGCTCAGCACAGCTCTGAGCAGCATAGCGTAGCACAGCGGTGTAGCTCAGCACAGCTCTGAGCAGCATAGTGTAGCACAGCGGTGCAGCTCAGCACAGCACTGAGCAGCACGGCGTAGCCCAGCGGTGTAGCTCAGCACAGCACTGAGCATAGCCTTGCACAAGCAGTATAACCCAGCACAGCTCTGAGCAGCATAGCGTTGTACAGAAATGTAGCTGAACGTAGCTCTGAGCTGCAGAGCGTAGCCCAGCATTGTAGCTCAGCACAGCATTCAGCAGCATAGTGTAGCACAGCAGGGTAGCCCAGCACAGCACAGAGCAGCATAGCCTTGCACAGCAGTATAAACCCAGCACAGCTCTGAGCAGCATAGCATTGCACATAAAATAGCGCTGCTCAGCGCAGCACAGTAGGACACAGTAGCCCACCACCCATGAGCAAGCCGCCTTTCCTCATTTCACTTTTTACCACATCCACCTCTCTCCCCCTTCTCTCATCTATCTCTCTCATTTCACCGCGTCCGTCTCTCTCACTTCCTCATTTCGCTCTGCTCCCCCCATCGTGTCATTAAACGTTGCAGCAATATTTATCTTAGATTTACTGCGCGGCTGTTCAATATTAAGTTATTTATTTGGCCATATGTAATGGAAACTGATTAACATGAGATAAAACCGATCGGTAGGCATTAAATGAAGAGGAATGAGAGGAATGCCATTTCAGCGTTCATGGAAAGTGATGGATAACTTCTGTATTTTCTCATGTTGTGTTGAAACTGTGTTGACAACCTAATAGCAGATAACTCATACTTCGCTTTAGAAGTTACCTAAGATGATTTAGATCATTATGGAATGGTTTTATATCTGATCTGGTGGTCCAATGGAAGCACGGAAACGTCAGTCAGTAAGGTTACACTGAGACATCTCTACTTTGTTATCTGGCTATCCTATTTATTCCTGTATTTTTCATTATCATGTATCTTTCAAAAAAGTGATGTTTATCACAATCATCACCAGCATTATCGTTATCGTAATCACAATCGCTGTAGTATAACTTGTTTAGTGTAATAAAGATTACTTGAGATACTGCTCTGTCACTCCAAGCAGAAAGATTTGTATCCATTGTGCCGTCTTGCTAGAGATTCACATTAACAACGCGAAAGATCAAATGGAAATTAATGATAACTGGCCCAGTCAATACAAAAGCTTTGTGCTAAATAATCTTATCAACCTACAAAACGTCACTGACACTACTCGAAATGGTCTCTGCCACACCTCGCTACCTCTTTCAAGCTCTTCAGATTCCCTGGGTACATGGAACTTCACCTTTCATTCGATTGCAATGTCAGGTGGGGCAAAGCCTGTGAAACAAAGTTGTAACATCTGCTTACATTACTGTCACTCGTACAACAGGCTGCAGCGGCGACAATGTTGCCCTTGGAGTAACATTGAGAGGGACTAGGGTTCGAGTCTCGACGGTGACGGGTTTTCGACATTAGCGATTTTAACCAGTATCTGGAGAATAATTGTAGCCGTTGTCAACTCTGATCTGCAATTGTCCATGTTTTTTGCATCAATATGAATGAATGGTGGAGCTGTACCGTAACAAATGGGCCACGGACCGACCGCGTGATACTTCCTTCCTCTTCCGTGTCATATCCTCGTCATTTACATACACACACTTACATGCATTACACTACTACTGTCGGGAGCTTAGAGCTTGTCCTGATACGGGATCTTGAGTAGTTAATAAGTTCGGGTGCCAGTACGTATAACGCAGAGCAAGAACTACTGCAACAAAACGTTGGGTAAAACTTTATCAGTACGTTAGTCACCCCGGCCGGGAGTCAGGGAATATATGTAAGGGAAGGGCATTTAAAAAGATTAAAGGAAACAGTTTGTAAGGAAATTGACTTACGACAATAATTAATATATACATTGCTTTCGATTTCTATTATTTAATTTCTAAACACAAAATAAAATGATGGATAAAATGAATCGGGAACCGAACCCCTGTCTGCTGGTATCCCAGCGGGCTCTCCGGAATCTCAGTCGAGACATCGGACGCTCCGAACATTTTGAGGCATTGAAGAGTGTTGTTACCCAGTAACATCGTCACATCGTGGAATATCTACGAGCATACCATTGCGAATCATATTTCCGTTGGAATTGAATTTCCAGAAACTTGTCAGGATGGTCGGTTTGCCAACGCTCATCCGTTTGGGAAACCAGCCCGTCGTTATTACGAAATGTCCTCTTGATAAATGAAATTTCTCGCCAAGTCATTGGCAAAAAGTAATCGTCTTCGGCTCCCTACATGCCCTGGAAAAATGTGAAATTTATTCTGAACGACCCTGATAAAAGGTGTTTTTTATTATTGTTGTTGTTGTTTTTTGTTGTTCAATTGAAGTGAAATAAAAGTACATTTCTTGTTCGATAACGCTTCCGAAAATTCAAGCCTCAAATAACTAATATTACAAAATGTTTAACATCTTAATTATTAAATGTTACGAGAACTGTTTTGAAGATGTACCTTTTCAGGTCGCTGTGCTTTCGGAAACGAATTGGAAACTGGTCGCGTTCGTCACTCTGCTACTTTGGCCTCACATAAACACAGGAAACTTCGTTTAATATTTTACTTAAAAGGAAGTTCACAGCACTGCAGGGTGGTGAATATACGACAGACAACATTGCATTACACCAATTCGATTTGAACCGGAATTTGTATTTTAGACGTCCTTTAGTAAAAGTGGTTCTTTCAGGTCTTGCATATCGTGCTAGACGTTCACTTTTTAGCACTAGTGCCAAAAGTGGGAGGATTGTCAACTATTCAGATAAATCAGCGAATGCAATAATAACAACAACAACAAAAACAAACTTTTCGTCAGACCACATCAGCCACTACTGATCTTCTGTATCATTAAGTCTGTGGTCACGGCGTAAAACTCTTAGTTAAGGAAAATAATGGTAAAATATTATTGAGCCAACGCTTTTTCCTGTGCTCAACGCTATTTCCCATCACTTTTTTGTCGTTAAGGAGGCAACATGTGAATTCGGTCGTTTTACTGAACTAAAATATAGATATTTAACTTATAGCTTCAGTACTTAACCCAATTTGACTTAAATTGACTTAGGAACTTTTACCATGTGACCACAGAAGTGATATGTAGATCGTAATTAAAACAAAACGAAAGTCAGTGCGTGTGTCTAAAATATAGCGTATGACTCACGTGTTAGAAGTGATTTTCTGTTGCGCGTAATACTGGGCCGTTCCACCTATCGGCCTCGTGTTGCAACCTTTCCTACTCGCAAAATAAAACGTCGCTTTTACTTCTCGTATCACAAACAATTTGCGTATCTCTTTCGGACCCATAGGATTTTCGACACTGGCTAGAGAGCTATATTGCGATTTTTCTAACTCTGCCTTTGAAGGCCCGCCTTCACAATGCAATACATCGTGGTATTTCGCGTCTTTCTCAGTCGCGCCGCAAGGTGACGCATGATTGCGACCGTAGCAAGCAGTGCTAACGATCATGCCGAAACCTAGCGGCAGGACCGAGAAAGACGCGAAATGCCGTGTGATATTCCATCGTGGATATAGGGGCTCGAGAGGCAGAGTTAGAAAAATCGCACTATAGGATGAGTTCAGTCGCTGTCTGGAGGAGAATTCTAGCGGCCGGCTGTTCTGATCGGTAGTTTTCCATGGTTCCGTCAACACCAGGAGAATGCCGGAACAGTTCCCTAACCAAACGGGTCACAGACCGCTCTCGATCGTTGTTCCCTCTTCTTTGTCGTATCCTCGCACCTTACTTACATACACACATGCATTACACTACCACACATGGCGGGAGACCAGTCGGGAGCTGAAAGCTTGTCTCGCCTGGGGGCGGTGCCCCACTTGTGGGAGATACCTGTTTGGGGAAAACCCCGCTAGCCGACGGTAGGTCGGCACCGGACCTCACCATCCAGCGGGGGAAAAATCACCACCTCCCGGTGTAACACGCCCTACAATTACGGGACTAGTGACCTTGGCTGTTGACGCGCCCGGAATCATTAAGCAATCAGTCATATATTAGGGCCTGTGGCGCACTTGGACTGACGGTTGACGGCTGACGTCGTTGCCGTCTCCTCGGTGGCAGTCACCGCCCCGACCACAGCGTCCGCTGCACTGCCGGAGGTTCCGGAAACCGCGGACGGCGCGGCGGCGCGCGCGAAAATAGACCGACCGTTCGCCAGGAAGGGGAAGGGGAAGGAGCCGGGGGAGGGGGATGCGTTGGGCGAACGCTGCGTCACATGCGCGAACTCGGCCTGCGATCCAAGAGTATTTGAAGCGTCCATGTTTTTCGATAGGGTGGGCACTTTGTGGAAAACATGGAAAAACCGGGAAAAATCAGAGTGTTTCATTGCTCTGGAAAAGTCAGGGAAACGTCAGGGAATTTGTGAAAGAATGAGTAGGAATTAGGGAAAATTTTGAGTTATAAAAATAGTTATTCATTAAAATAGTACAGCATCAGTTTATATTTTTGAGTTTTTTAAATTTTTATTTTGTACTTTAACACGCGAAATCAGAGACATCACTTAGTTTCAGGGTTGTTTATAATATTTTCTCTAATTGGCATGAAATACACTATAAATCTAATCAGTGAAACAAATTTTTTTTAAAATGTGAAAAACGGGGAAAAGTCAGGGAAATTTTGTTTCTTGTAATGTGTGGCCACCCTGATGGAGTCAGTGTGTTTACAGGATGGCCACTTTCTGGAAAACCGGGTAGAAAAGAGTCAGGAAATTTCTTTGCTCTGGAAAAGTAAGGGAAGAAGCAGGGATTTTGTGGAAGAATCGTAAAGAGTCGGGGATATTGTTGAGGAGGTTATAAAACTATATTATTCCTTAAAATAAATACTATAGCAATAGTTTTGCTTAATTTCTATTTGTTGAGTTTGTTAATAAAATAAACTCTGAAAAAGAAATTTCGTCTGGGCGAAATCAGAGAGCTGACAAATTTGTTTCAGTTTTGCTTGAATGTTTTTTTTAAATGCTGACATTCTTTACAAATCTTATGAATGAAATTTTTAAAAGTGCTCTGGAAAGACGTGAAAAGATAGGGAAATTTGTTTCAGAAAATCAGTGCATATCCTGGTTCATCGGTTCTGATGAATTGCTAATACTGCACTATTGAAATCTCAACACAGCAGAATCTATATGAATATTAAAGAACATATGCTGTATGTGCCTGGTTATTGAGCTTACTCTAGATGCGAGGAATAAGGGGTGTGTAGTAGTTTCGTCGATTGTACCATCGGTTTACGTCTGTTGCCCGTTTGCTGATGGAAATTGTTTCTGGTACTCGGAGACAAAAATCTATTGTTATCAAAAGTTGCCAACATCGTCTTTGATATTTCTTATTCATAAATCAACTTTATACGGAAAGATACCGGAACTACACCAAAACGCAGATGCGTGTTGGATAGTAGTAACCATGCATCAAACGTCCACTCCAGCGTGTCATAGACGCAAAGACAGTAAACAAACGAGTAAAATATGTCGGTAACAATGTATAAATGGATGTTTACTAACATATGCAATCTCTCTTCAAGGAGTTCATTTCTAAATAAATGCTGTTCAGTTGTGATTCGGGTACAAAAACTCGCAACGGCGATTCTCATTTTGCGGTTCGCGGAGGCCACGACTGGGTTCATTAGAATACTTAGGAACGATTTATCAGAAATGACTGCGAAAGATCGTCAGGCACAAAGAAAATACTGGAATGTATGTGTACATATCCTTTCTTGCATAATTTATTTTTCTCGTGAATTAGTAGTCGCATAGATCATACTTTGGTTTTCGAAATAGCTTCTGCACCAAGACGCATAATTTCATGGAATCATCTTATATCAGGGATCGTCTCATATCTGCAAGTTATTCACTGAACTTGCAATGTATATAAATAATTGAAAACACATTGACGGACAGCTTTTCAGTCTAAGATCTTTGGGAAATTAATAGACTTTTGATGTCTGGAATCATCAAATATTGTTAACTCTTTTTGTCCAATTTAAGAACAAAGATCACCCGCCACGTTTTGTTTGCGATGGTTTTATGCGTAATTTCCAGTTAACTTGTATCTAAGAAAGCCCTAGGTATTCCACAGGCACCTGTTTTGGAGACATCTCTTATCGTGTGCCACGGAAGTCGCTACATCACAACAAAAATGCGGAAAATAAATAATTTAAATAATAAGTTAGTAGATGCACCACGATAATTATTTTTCGCCTGTCGCTAAGAGCAGTTGGTTCCTAATATATTCCTTCAGAGGCCAGTGGAGGTTCAGCAGAACTAGTATTTTTAAAGATTTGCTGGAGAACAGGAGCTGTGCGTAAAATAAAATGTTTAAATCCAATAGAAATGTACTGTAAAATAGAATGAAAGAATATTATGGTATTTTATTAAAATTCGAAACAGTTACATTAAAAATAATCTAAACGTTTATATTGAAATGTTGAAATCCAATAGAAATGTACCGTAAAATAGAATGAAAGAATATTATGGTATTTTATTAAAATTCGAAACAGTTACATTAAAAATAATCTAAACGTTTATATTGAAATGTTGAAATCCAATAGAAATGTACCGTAAAATAGAATGAAATAATATTATGGTATGTTATTAAAATTTGGAACAGTTATATTAAAAATAATCTTAAACACGTTGGTTATTATAAAATTCATCTTTTTCCTCTTTCACAAAGACTGAATATGAAGAAAGCCTGGGCTACGCGGGGTATTTTGCTGGTTGGTAAATAAACACTTACGTATAACCCTGAAGTGAGTAGATGGTGTGGTGGACGGTGTTTCCTCGTTGTAACCAGCAGAATCTTATTCCAGCAAGGCTATCGCTACGCCGCCTTCACTGGAAAGCGGACATCACGTGTCAGCAGAGATTACACGACCTCGAGTGACCACTTGTCCTTTCTGTGTCGCTAAACGACAAAAGGACATTCTTCTGCGCGTCTGTAATTGGTCAAGAAAGATGATTTTTCGGCCCATAGCCCAGCTAGTGTCTTATCTGGCGTGTTCGAGGGGAATAATCCTGTTATTATTCTTATCTCTGGCTGTGTGGAATGTCTTATCTGGTCTGGTGAAAATTCGCCGTTTTCTTCTGCAGAACGTATATCTCGTTTCTCGCAAATGCGGAAGTGCTAATTCCAAGTAAACCCGATTAAATATCCACTCGTCTCGCGTTGAGGTATTTTATTTCGATGGCGCTGCAAGTTCGCCGCGAAGATCACTGGTTCGAATCGACTGGCGAATTCGTTCGACATGATTGTTTAATACACTAGGGTATGTCCACAAGTAACTCCATTCAGTGTTGTCAATATATCAATTGATTACGTTATAAATATTAATTGTGAGTTTACATAAAAATTACAGTTCATATTTAGCATAAAGGGTGCCCTGGTGGTTATAATCGTCTGTAGATTGACTGTGCACCTTCCTGCACTTACCAGCCGTAAGATACATTTCGCTTATGGTTTGTTTCAGCAATATCACTTAATGATAATTGTTTCTACGTTAACATGGGTGCAGCACTCTCTTTTGCGCCAAAAAAGAAGAGGCTTTCGTAATGTGTTTTTAATTGTATTGTAATGAATTGATTACAATAACAGTACAGTATTTACTAGGACAACATTTGCAACACTCGCACCAAACTTTTCAATGTACTTTATTCCATCGTAGCATTAGCTTTCCGATACCCTCAGAAAAAAGATTTTCGATTGAGAAGCCAGACACGTATGCACTGCTTTCTCGCCTGCAGGTCGGAGGCAAATCTTCGAACTCTCAAAGCATCTTTACGTGGACCAAACATTCTGTAATTAGACGTGACAAGATAGGAACTGACGAGATTGCTGTGACATACTGAAATTGAGCTTGGGTGGCGGTATGGGATGTGCATCGTTTTGCAACAAAACGAATGTCTTTCGACAATTCATCTCGGCTTTGTTCTCAAATGCAGAACGTGACTAAAGTGCATATGGTTGCGATTATGGCGATTTTTGTGATTATGGTTTGTCGATTTCATCGACAGTCGATCATCGGTTGTTCAGAATCAGGGCACGGACTTGCACAGTATTGGAATCAGTAGTGGATGAGACTGGATATTTCGCTCTTTTCTCATCCTTCGTGCTTTTGGGCTTCTTTTAAAGGGTTCAGTCCACTTGTAGACTCTTAACGTAGGCAAAATTGCATCCTCTTTTATGCTGAAACTCTTCCAAGAATTTCAGCTTTTGGTACGCATTCGGGTAACAAAAAAGCCATTTAAGAAAGTTGTTTCTTTTTAGTGCAAACGGAGAGTGGTACAGCCATGTTAACGTCGCAACAACTCAAGCGAACATTAGGTGTTGACGCTAAAGCTTACTATTCACAAAGTGAACGACGCGATCTTAAGGCTGGTAAGTGCAGAAAGCTGTATAGTCAACCTACAGATGCTTAATAACCACAGGCACACTCGGGATTTCTCAGGGGACTACGCCTATAAATGTCCAGCCGTCTTGGTATTTTCTTACAAATAATTTTCTCCTTTATGTGGAATATAACCTGTATTTTATGTTAAATTATAGTTAATATTTATAACGCAAAGAATCGATAATTTGATTGACTTTTGTTAGTATAGAAAATTAGTAAAAGCCATAATTATTAATACGTATCATTGGCTTCTGGGATGACTAAAGCCCCACGAGTCACCCTTAACGGCCGGCGTCCGTTAAGGTTTTTGCTGTCCGCCGTCTGTTAAGAACAATTGAAAAATGATTTTTATCTGAATTCGTGCGAATATATATCACAAGAAATGATATATTAATGTTTTTTATTGATAAGACGATAGTGTTACGAAAAGTTTTGATCGTCACATGGCCGATAATACAAGACTCGACAGTATTTTCTCTTTGTAGGCCTCACGCCATGAATAACTATGAGTGTTATAAATTGCAAAGATTAAACCTTTTTATATTTATTTTGAACGCGTATGTTAAAGTTATTTATGTGGTATAAATATTTATGTATTTTTCTGGGACACGACCATTGGCCATGGTTTCCCACATGTGTATACAACCTAAGCTTCCTTTGAAGCCGCCTTCCGGCGTGAGTATTGTATTAAAAACACACACGCACACTTTGGGAGCGGGCACGGTGTCTGCGCGTCCTCTTAAACGCCTGGGTGTGACTCATTTTTTTCGACACACGCCGGATTCGGTTAACTACATCCGAACTCTCTGGTTGTGAACGTGAGATCTCGTTAAGACGGGAAATTGACGGTGGGATTTAATGTTGCCTGTCTCCTTCCAAGGTTCTTTACGCGCTCCAAGCATGACTGGACCAGTGTAGATTTTCCGCCCTTCGAAAATCCACAAACCCGACGGACATTGAAGGCGGGTATTGGTGTTATTAAGCCAGTCGGTTAACCACTCACCCACCGAGGTGCGCAAGTGTGTTGAATATTTCAATATTATTAGAGGAACCGATATTTAGGGCACAGTTCGGGGTTCGTAACATATTAATCCGGCCCCGATTAAGCGGACATCCGCAGCCTTCGGATCTCCTTGCATTCTACAGTGCGATTTCACTAACTTTGCCCCTCAACGCAACGAATTTCGCGTGTTTCTCAGTCTTGCTGATGTCGCATGATTGCGAGCGTATCAAGCAGTGTTTGCGATCATGCGACATCTACCGGCAATAGCGAGAAAGGCGCGAAATGTCGTGTGATATTCCATCGTGGCCATAGGGGCTTGAGGGGCAGTTATAAATATCGCAGAAAGGTCCGATTACAATAAGTTGGTGATTGACTGTTGCGAATGGTAGGGAGCGACGTTGACAGTTTTCGTACCACTGGGCACGTGCTCCCGGGACACGAAAGTAAACACTTGAAATAAATTCTTATTAAAGTAACCAAATCATACCCTCATATTGAAATGAGCTACAGCTTCAGCAGCACAACTGTCAATCACCAACTTATTTTAATCGGACCGTTTATACCTGTACACCACTCCAACCCCGCTGCAGCGGCTGAGAAACGGTTCCATTACGAACGCATTGTATAAGCGTTTCGTGCCGCGGGCCCAGTTCATGCGGTATCTGCTTCCTAGCAACCCGACGCTACAGGTGGCCACAGAAGGGGAGGCAACCTGCTGCAGTGAATTGTCACGCCATCCCGCGCCCGTCGGCAGCCAGGAAGCCCGTTCGTCGCCAGCGCGCACCGGCGTTCGGCGGTTGTTTGCCAGGTCTCTGTTCTGCGTTTGCTTTGATGGCGAATGACGACGTCCCGTCTCTGAGCGCGTGCGTGCGTGTGCATATTAGAGTGTCTGTATGATCCGTGTGTGTGTGTGTGTGTCGTTGCACGATGACACAAGTTCTTGATACCACTTCTTGCACACGTGTTGTGGTCGTGGATGTTTTCTTTACGAGGAGATTTCACGTGGTGGAACATCAGGAAGATGCGGAACGTTGAGTATTAACCATATTAATTCAGTTATATCGTCTCGTTTTTTACGTTACGTTATCCAGCCGTCCAACCAATACTGTTGGGATAAGTGTGTGAATTTTGTTCATGTTTCGGAAATTGAGGACTTTTTTTTGTGATAAATTAATTAGTGAATAGAATGGTTGAAGCATTTTCCTTATTGTTCCAGATAGATCTTATTAATATTTCTTGATGTTGGTCAGTGTCTTCTTCAATGCAAGATAAGGTTTGGACAGGAATGGCAATGTTCAAGTGATACACAATGAAATCACTTCTACACCCACTCTTCCCTCCATTTCAGTCTCTCTCTCTCTCCCTCTCTCTCCCTCTCTCTCCCTCTCTCTCCCTCTCTCTCCCTCTCTCTCCCTCTCTCTCCCTCTCTCTCCCTCTCTCTCCCTCTCTCTCCCTCTCTCTCCCTCTCTGTCCCTCTCTCTCCCTCTCTCTCACACACACTTGTTCCATTGTACATGTAATTACTGTTCTCCTAACAGACGCTCTGCAGTGTTCCAGGAGCACTTGTGTTGACAAATTTGAACAGCGTGCGTGTTCTTTCTATTTTTATCTCTCTGTTTGCCCTGAGTGGTGGCTGTATACTAAGAATGGTTGATAAATGATTTTTTTTTCTTTTTTTTTCAGGTGAGTTACTCTCCTTCCATTAACAGCGCTTGCATTTATCTGTCCAGTGAAATGGGTGAGTGATAAGCAGTAGTTGTTTCTTCCTGTTAACATCGCCTCACTGAAAGTTCTGTAAAGAATTTCTGGCCGGAGAAAATAGAAATGTGGAAATACGTCGTGGCTTGTGCGCTTGGTTAGCATTGGCTATGTCACAACGGAGAAGACAATGACCTTATGGTACAGTTCTTATGCGCAGACAACAAATGATACCTCGATTGTTACAAGTCATGGCCATAGACCGAGTGATACCTGTCAGAATGTACGTGATACCTGTCAGAAAGTGGTGGTGCTTAAACAGCAAGTTTTTTCTCGCCCGCGATAGGTACTCAAATTTTCGAAACATTGTACATGACCTTTACTTCAAAATCTATCTTTAAAGAACAGATAGAGAAAAAAATCTCTATCTTCATAATTGTAGCTGTAGGAAGACGCCGAACAATTTTTTACTTTCTGACATTTTTGAAAAATCAGTTTTCAGTAAAAATGAGACCTGCACTTTTAAACGTCGTTCACACTAACAACAAACTTTAATCAACAATTGAGAGATGTTTTTGAAAGTGTCTCAGGGGCTTCATGTAAAGTACACCCCAAAATTAAAATATTAGTTTCAAATGCAAGGGGCCGCGATATCAGCCAGAGCGGTTGGGGAATATCAATTTTGGAGAAAATCGGCGGAACGGTTTAGCCGCTAACGTTTCACAGGCAGACGGACAGACACGTTTTCCCGTCAATCGACTTTTCGGTATCATGGACCAACAAAACATGGATTCTGGCTGCACCACGTGTTAGGGGATTTTTTTTAGCAACTGGATTTATCGACTTTTGCGTTACCTGGGCCCTGTAATAAGTTTTCTGCCGAAAAAATTCCTTTTTTCCGTGCAGCATTACATAACTTTCTCTCTACTCTGCACCGAGAAAATAAAATTGTCCAAGAATTGGGAATTGTAAATCTCCTCCAAATAAGGGTATTGCGATAGCACTAACTACTAGCTTAGCTGGACTCTCCAGCTGGTATTTTTGTGTTCAAAATTTTATTTGGGCGTTCATAATAAAAATAAATTTTAAAACAGTCCTCTACCTCAACCACTTTTTGGCATAGAAAGTTAAAAGGTGTCTATTCAAATACATTTTTTAAATTTTTTGTTTAGTTAGAAAATTAGGTATAATTGTCATCAATCCGATGAATTAAGCCATAACGATCCATGTAAAGAGAGTACATTAAATAACAGCGTTTCACCATGTTCTCGTAGGTGCATTAAAACCATAAAAAAACGTTTTCTGCAGTTCTTCCAAAAAATCCTAGAGGGAACCGGCTAAGAATTGTTCCAATCGATTTGTCTTGTCGAGAGGAATCGAACGAGCTATTCATAATCTCTTTAGGGGCCGTACGTCATCCGAATGGTTTTAGTTGCCGTAAATACAAAGTTATTAAAGAAATTTCTTAGAATTTCTGGAGGGATCCGCTAAAACTGATGTTCCTCATCAGGAGACCGCGATGCGTCCAATGACACCTCATTTGTCTCGATTGGCGGGGCGGAAGTCGTCTGACTGTGAGTGACGGACGGACGGACGGACGAAGATTATTCGATTACTTCATAAGGAATATTACACCAGTATCATGATTTTAATCTCGCAAGTCCAGCAAAGTGTGCCAAGAACAGTTACCTACGTTTCTCAACCCAACGACCGACCCAGTCTTCATATGGAACAGACTCCTGAAGAAGAGTAAAGTCTTCCTTGAAAACAGCCAGATCGATTGGGAAATATCAAATTTGGAGAAAATGGGCTGAAAACGGTTTAGCCACTAGCGATGTTCACAGACGGACGAACAGACAGACGATTTTTCGGTATCAAGGATTCACAGAACATGGGATTCTGGCTACACTACATCTTACACTTAGAGGATTCTTTTTTCTAAATTTAGCAACTGGATTTATCCACTTTTTCGTTAACAGGGCCCTGTAATAAGAGTTTTTCTGCCGAAAATTCGATTATTTTTTCTTTTTTTTTCTTTCTTTCTTTCTTTCTTCTTTTTTTCCCCCGCAGCATTACTTAACTTTCTGTCTACTCCGTAGCTAGAAAGTAAAAGGGGGTGCAGGGGTTTTCGCATGCGGGCGTCTTGCAAACGGATCTTATCAGACGTCGATGACGTCAGTTCCGCAATCGTGGTGCGAGTAGCCGTTATCCATCTGGGCTAAGGTTCATTGATGGCGTGGCCAGAAGTAATTCAGGGCCCCCCTAGCAGCATTATCATTCGCTGCCGCTGATACTACCTCGCCTTCACGTGCCGGAACATGTGAGTAGGCAGTATTTGGAGATAGGAGCTGGATGGATAAGCCTTGGAATCTTTTACGATCGAAATATTTAAAATTAGCGTTAGTAAGAAATGTTTTAGGTCGTTAAACTTTTTTAAACCATCTCTTCGGAAGTTATTAGTGATCATTTAAAAGAAAACTTTCGGTACCAACTGGTACGTCAATACTGCAGAGTTTTATTGTTCTAAATTAATGGTATGCCTCCATACTGCCAATAAATAATGGCAGACTTCGATATTTCAAGAAGAAACCCCTCTGCTGAATTCCGTTTAAATGCACAGGAATGCGGAAAAAACTGTACTTCATATAATGAATAATGACGAAGTGGTGGAATGAGGAGGAAGAGAAGAAGAAGAATTAGAATTAGAAAGAAGAAAAAGAAGAAATTGGGAACCCAACAACAGCTACTGCGAATCTGCATTAATTTCTCATGGCTCAATCGAAATTTGGATCCCGCCATATTCGCCACATATGACTACTATCTTTGTAGTGTGAACAGCTGTACGCACTTCATTTTGACCTAAATGCTACAATTATGCGGAAAAACATCATGCTACTTCCATCATCATTAACTTGTCCTAACCCACCCAGACAGTTTTTAATACAACAGTTTTGCTTCTTTCGTGTGAAAAGTAAAAACAATGCGGGCATTTTCAATGCGGTTGAAAGAGTATTAAATATCCCATCCTGGGTAACCTCAAAAAGATTCGTTTTTAACTTCGATACCTTTGTGAATGTTCCTGTTCAGAACATCAAACATTCCAAACAAGATTGACAACAAAATAAATAAATAAAACGTAAAAAAATGAAAGTATATTGTGGCTTCAGCTCTCCCTTTCCAGAAGCCAATGAAACATTTTCACAGAGATACATTTTCCTGATTTTCTACAAGCCTATTGGGAGCCTTTCAATTACCCAGTTGAACGTGTTACAAATAACTATAAATCAACAAATTAAATAAATTTAAAACCAGTGTAAGTAACATTTTCTTTACACGAAAACATGAAGTTTACACCCTTCAGCGCCCTGCCCCCGAAAATTCTTGGTTATTCCACTCATTCTAACAGACTGTTTTTACTGAGCAATCCCACTCAGTACAAAGAGCTGGTAAGTGACCCTACTTTTCAAAAGTCGTATGTTGTAATGGAGTTCATGTTCACGAATTACGTAGTGCAGTATCTAGAAGTTCCCAACGGAAATTGTAATAAACGAAACATTCCTGAAAAAAATTATTAATGTTTTGTTGCAAAAACGATAGGAAGATATTACGTTTCAATCGCATACGAATCACAGTGCTGATACGATATATTTTGTCAGTATATATCTCAAAATTATAAAAACAGGTGCTGATTGTGTTCAACCTGTAAAACAGACTTCATACACTATACATCAGCTTTAAAAAACAGTAAATAACCTAAAGAACCACTGTGGGTCTTGCTTGCTTATTGAGCCCCTAATGTGTTACATCATTTTATTTATCTCCCTGAGATTAGAGTAAACTAATATTACGGGTACGGTTCTTCCACATTATGTTCTGGGTAATCCAAATAGCAATTTCTCGGAACATCAGTCACTTTTCTTGTCTGTTCTTCCTCGCGTATCCAGGACCAATATTCTATATAGTATACAATAAACGTGAGGTATTACACATTTTCTATACGTACTTTTTTATCTTACTGACTTCGATTCTTACTAACACACATTTCTTCTACGGCGCGACGTGAACAGGATAAAAGAATATCCACCTTGAAAATTTTCTTTTGTCTTACGTAATTTATTATCGTGCTTTGTTTCCGCACAGAGAAATATGCTTTCGGTGCACCGGGACTAATAGTATCATGGAAGCAAATAGACGTGACGTATGCTTTTGTTTGAAGTGAAGCTGTTGGAAAAAAACGTGGCGCGATCGAGCTTTGAGATAATTAGAAGGACGTGGAATGCGGAGATAAAATTATGTTGCATGTTCTCGCGTTAGAGAGCAACTGTGAGCTGTTAACGGAATGTGGAATTAGAGTATACTACACATATTGTTGTTATTATTATTATTATTATTATTATTATTATTATTCCTCTACTTCACGACTGAAGTTGATATGCGTCGGTTGAGTATCAAATTTACTCCAGGTTGCAACCAGCTTCCCAAGGAGCAGATCTCGGGACTGTCGGAGCCTCGACAATACTAGCGCAAAATGTGTTATTCCCAATAAAGCAATGTCTTGCATTACATATATGACTTATTACATTACGTAGATGACTTGTTTCGTATTATCTTTATTCAGGTTATTATTTCTATTTATGCCGGTTATTACCATCATTTTCTCAACCCATATATCACTTTTTAAGTCCCAGTGTTGGTGAATCATTTAGGTAGCTGAACTCATAAAAATGTTAGTAAAATGTGTTGCGATAGTCGTTTATGATACATTAAATATGTACAGATATGTAAAACGATACACAAATAACTAATGAACATCGTGAATAGAATATCGAACAATAAAAACCTGACAAACGTGAAATTACGTAATTAGGAAAACCACTTGATGAGCGTTCACATGCACGGAAGAAACGTAATGACAGGATGTGGCAATCAGTTGGGAATTTCTTTATCACTACATTGATTGCAGAATATGGGGAAGCCACACTCATCATCCTGATCTCTCGCAATGTTTTGCAGTTATCTTACCAAACTTCCTACTTATCGAAATGTCTCAACTGACGAATAAAAGGCAGAAAATACAGGATGTAGCCGAATGTGTTAACGTGAAGACATTATTATTATTATTATTATTATTATTATTATTATTATTAATGTTGTTATTATCACTATTGTAATATTTTCCTCAGCTATTTTTGCTTGTAAAAATGTTCACCTTCCTCAGAGTTGTTTTGGAACAGGTTCGGTTCATCTTAAATGTGGACTTAAGACATAAATTTTCTTACGACATAGGCTGTTTGCAACAGAACTGCGCGCTGTCCCATGTTCAGAACGTTTTTCGGTAGTTGAAGTTCTTTTAAGTTTTTTACGAAGCTTTTACTGACAAGGCCTTCCGCCGATATCACGAGTGGGTATGTTTTGGTAACATTTAATTTACAAATATGTCTTAGATTTTCTTCGAACTTCTTTAATCGGTGCATACGTACACGTTATTTAAATATATTATTATTTTTATTATTATAAACATGTTCAGGTTTTACAATTTACACTTTACATTTGTATTGTCGACTTTATATAAACTTAATGCTAATAACTTAATTCTGAACATAACATTTTTGGGAGGGGAATCTTTTATGGGGAGACCTCAGGGAAGTTACGTTTTGGAAAACTTTGTAAAAAATGGTATAGAAGGGAAATCTATTTCTAATCCGGGTATCATGAGTGGTATTTCTGTCGAACTGGAGGAGACGTTTTCTGGTGATTTGAGATAAGCTATGGTAAAACTGTGGAGAGATACTTGATGTGGTTTCCCATAGTTTCTAGTTGGAATTCATTGTGCAGCATTTGGTTGGAAATAAACCATGATGCATTTGTAATTGTACGGCGGAACTAGTTTTGAACGATCTATAGTTCCTTTGTGTTCGATCTTGCGGAAATTTTCCATACAGAAGAAGCATATAATGGCATGAAGACCTAAAAATGAATTAAAGCAAAATAATAAATAAATAAAGTAAATAAAAAAATTAAAAATAAAAAAAAAATCGAAAGAACATGAGTGTTGCCTGATAACAATACTATGTCGATAAGACGAATGTTGCTGAATAAGAATATAAAGGTGAAAGGATGTGAAGTAGAATTCTAAGCCGAAAATACGAATACTGTTGCTAACGTCGTAAGGTTAGCATGTAGAGGAAATAACTGAGGAGATCGAAGTTAGAAAACAGAGACAGTAGCAGAGGTTCGTAATTAGACAGGATTTCCAGGCAAATGCATACTTTTATGCTAGCTTACTACAGCCCTCAAGTTTTCTAATTGTTTCATGGCATGCTCTTTTAAAAATTGTACACTTTTTCGGGCATGTTTACGTTTGAGTACATTTTTGGAGAAATTCGTGCTTATTGCATGATTATACATGCTTATTATTGCATATTACATATTTACACTTTTATCTACCATATAAAGTACTTTTTTATAAGATTTTTACATAAATTATGTTAACAATAAAATTAATCGGTGCGTACGTGCACGTTTTGATAATTTGCCAACGGGACAGATGTGACACTTTTTATTGTTAAGGTGTCATT
Source organism: Acheta domesticus (assembly GCA_031308135.1). Classification (NCBI taxonomy): domain Eukaryota; kingdom Metazoa; phylum Arthropoda; class Insecta; order Orthoptera; family Gryllidae; genus Acheta; species Acheta domesticus. The sequence continues at coordinate 60,784,566 of JAHLJT010005437.1, read as the reverse complement.
TAAAAATGTTGAGAAGTTTAGATCTGATTCTTACAAATAAAGTGAAATACTCGTTCAAATAAATGAAATGGAATTATTCCCTGATTTGGTGTTATTAGAAACGACATCTGTCGATATATTTCTTTCCAATGCGCAATTTGGTTGTTGAAGTGATTTTGGTATGAGGAGACGGGTAGTTAGTGAGTGAGAGATCTGGGGAATGTACATTTTGTGTGAACCTTAAAACATTAGCGTTAAGTAATTTATTTTCTATTTCTATTTTAATGAATTATTAATATGGGAGTTTTGATTTCGTCCTGTTATTTTTTTGAAGGGTTAACACTAATAATCGTGACGTTGATGATGATGATATTATTATTATTATTATTATTATTAACAACAACAACAACAAGAATATGGCATGCTCATTATTCACCAGAGCAACCGAAACAAAAACATTACAGACCCAAGTGGTCTGATGAACGTAAACAAGCTTTCTCGAAAAAAATGAAAAGCCTATTGGAAAAATAAGAACTACAGAAAGAACTAGTGGTGCTACAGAATGGCATAGACTTTCCCGTATTAGTTTTCTATTTTGTTTGGTCTCGGCTAGCTATTCAGACTTGCCAATACTTTAGACAGTTGCCATCTATCGCCGCCCAAACGATCTTTTTTTTGACATTTTATGATTATTATTTTTAATAATGATTATTATTATTATTCTTT
>JAHLJT010005437.1:60629819-60782861 GCA_031308135.1 Acheta domesticus | reverse complement strand
ATGAAATTTGATATCGTTGTAGGGATGGTGCGATGTTCGAACTGATACGAAACTTGGTATTGTACGATTGTTGCGATGTTCGAAATGATACGAAACTTGGTATTGTAGGGATGATACGATGTTCGAACTTATACGAAAACTTGGTATCGTAGGGATGATGCGATATTCGAACTGGTATGAAACATGGCATCGTTGAAGGATGTTGCAGTCTTCTAATTCATATGAAATTTGAAATCGTTGTAGGGATGGTGCGATGTTGGAACTGATACGAAACTTGGTATTGTACGATTGTTGCGATATTTCGAAATGATACGAAACTTGGTATTGTAGGGATGATATGATGTTCGAACTTATACGAAACTTGGTATCGTTGTAGGGATGATGCGATATTCGAACTGATACGAAATTTAGTATCGTTACAGACGATAGGATAAAGAATCGATAGCTGGAATTTCTCGAACAATTGCCAGTATTTTGATGATATATTTTAATCGGTACCTGCAACATCAATATTGATTTTGAAACGTTCCAGAAGCGATAGTGTTTATACTTCCAATAGCGACAGTGTTTGTACTTCCAATAGCGATAGTATTGATATATCCATTAGCTGTAGTATTGATACTTCAATAACGGGTGTATTGATACTTCCATAGCGGTAGTATTGATATTTCCAGTGGCGGTAGTATTGATATTTCCAGTGGCGGTAGTATGATACTACCATAGCGATAGTATTGACACTAACCCATAGCGATTGTAATGATACTACTTAAATCAATTAGTATTGATCCTGCCTGTATCCATTAGTGCATTACCCATATCAATTAGTATTGACACTTCCTCTATCAATTAGTATTGACACTTCCTCTGTCAAATAGTATTGATACTTCCTCTGTCAAATAGTATTGATACTTCCTCTGTCAAGTAGTATTGATACTTCCTCTGTCAAATAGTATTGATACTTCCTATATCTATTAGTATTGGTACTTCCTATATCTATTAGTATTGGTACTTCCTATATCCATTTGTACTGACATTTCCTATAGAAAGTTGTAGGAACCTCAAGTGTAACGTTCAGTAATCGAAAGTAATATCCATCTTCTGCACATGCGCAGTTCGATGTGCAAAAGTGGTTAGAACGGTCGAGATATTACCGTCGATAGCTGTATGCTACGCCGTACATAAAGTTCCTAATATTGGTACTTCCGCAAGCGATTAGTATTGATATTTCCTTTTGTGATTAATACAGATACTTCCTACAGCGGATTTCTATAGATACTTCCTACAGCGATTTGTATAGATATTTTCTAGCATTGAATGCAGATATTTTCTATAGCGATTAGTATAGATGTTTCTGTGTAGCGGTTGGTATACATTGATGCGTTTCCGGGAGCGTCTACTGTTAAGGTCCTTGATCCCGAAAGTGTGGTGCATGTTTTTATCTTGTGAGGTGAAGGTGATCTTCCCCCTCTGGATGGCCAGACATGACGCCGACCTACACGTCAGCTTGCGAGGTTTTTCCCCAACCTGGTATCTCCCATCAGCGGGGCACCGCCTCAACCGGGAAGAGCTTTAAGCCTTGGAGTCCAAGGCAGTGGTGTCAAGGTCTTTTACTGGTGGCTGTGGCACGCGTTGTGGCTCCGTAGCGTGCCACGAGTTTTTCTGCGCCACTAGCGTCGGGAAAGGGAACTATTATGAGTATTAGTAACTCTGCCCTTTCACAATAGGGATGGCGTTGTGTCTCGTGGTGGGGATGATGAACTGTGTGGAGGGGCGATTTCGTCGTGGCACTCGTGCCACGGACTCCCGCTCGTGGCATCGATCTTGACAACACTGAGCTAAGATGTCGTTCATAAATGACGTAACGCTCATGAGGGGGGGAAGGGGTTTGAGACAGCTTTAAGCTGTTACATACGGTGAGGGAGGTAGCTTAGTGTTATGTACCATTGCTATTTTTTTTAATTTTTAACATTTGATGAAATAATTCCTTTTATTCAAATACGTACTAAACATTCAGATATTAACAAATTAAATTAAAAATATATAAATAAATAGTTTTTTATTTATAACACATTTATCTATCTAGATGGAATACATCGTTCAGTGTAATCACTTTACAGATGATTTGTTTTGACTTATACTAGTTAAAATATCTAAGCCAACTTATCCTAAACATTGAAGAGGACACTTAGGGGAGAACCTCGAGGCTAAGTGTCAGGGTTGGCTAAGATTTTGAGAAAGGCATCAAATGGGAATCTATTTTTTATTCGGCTGTGGGTGGGGTTTTTGCTAATTAGAAATGGGATGCTGCTGGTATGTCTGCTAGGTTTTGGTAGAATAAATAAATAGAAAATATATTGATGTAATTGTTACAATAAATGGAAATATTTTTTCATCAATGATATATTCATCGAAACTGATTACCAAGAAGATATTCCAAACTGATCGTTGGTGTATTCTATATTGGAATTAAATTGACTCGTCTCTCTATCACGCATCGTCCACCTCGGCGGGTGCGTCGGCTTGTCCGAAATTGTCTCGCCTGTGCATCCTTCCTTCACTCAAAACTTTTCAATTATTGCAGAATGAGCTGATTAAACAACGCTCGGCCATAAGGCTTTTCAGTTGTTATAGGAGCGAGCATTTTCAGACGAAAAATACGCGAAGGGGGTAGCTACGGCGACCTCCCTGTAACATTATAATGGTTCAGTACGAGTATTTGAGTGGAGGAATACGTATTGTAGACTGGTATTGGGAGGAGTATTTACTTCATTATCTTATATCAGCCAGATTACGGAGGAAGATGTGAAAGGGGAGTCGGTTTCTTAGACGAGGTTCTATGGGATGCTCTTTACCTAGGTTGAAATGAGATGCACCGGCAACTGAGGGTTGATTTTGGAAGAATGTATGAGAAAGTTTAGTGATATATGTTAAAACGGGTTCTATGGTTAGTCTTTGTTACGTGCTACCGATCAGACAAATAGGCCCGCTATCTCTGCCAGCCAGCCACTGAATTCGACCCAGCTGACGAGCTGTTGTCGATAATCCTGCCTCCGTCGGGACTCGAACCTTCGGGCGTCACGGTCAGAGGCACTGTGCCGATATCAGTTGATGCCGTGAGCCAGCGACTATGTATAGCGATTAGTATCGATAATGTCACGATAGATTAGTATCGATACAAGATTTCAATTGTGAAACTAAAGTGAATTTTATCTCTCCTTCGCACACGTCTCACTTGCTTTAAATTGTATATTGTCAAAGGTCATTTCCTATTTACATCGATTTTACGAATCGAAATAAGTGCGAAGTGGAATGTGGCTGCATTGTTCGAATGAAACGGAGTAGCTACCACATAAAAGTACCAGGTTAAAAATTTCTTGATAGGTTGACACGATAGGAATAAATTATTTAATAACAATTTCCTTTTCCGATTCCAATTCTGAGGAATGTTGTAAATTACCATGTCGTCGATTGTTTAGGTGTCGAATGAATTGCGACAACTCTACCGAATACGGGCATGGTGACATTTCGGTACTTGAATGTTATCATGTAATAAATGAAAACAAATGCGTTAATAGAGGTGTAATTGACTTTTTAAAATTATTGCGTGTACAAAACTGTGAATTAACATTGTGAATTGTATTAAATATTGACCAGTTTTCCCATCCTCTTAAAGACATGGATTAAGATAAAAAGCAAATGAATAAAAAAATTGCGCTTTTTTCTTAGTAGGTTGTAAAAGTTCACTTTCTTTGAAAAAACTTAATAAAGAAACGGTCTGATGCAGTTTATGAATACGGTATATGAATGACTGTAAGAACTATCCATTAGAAAACGTGCACACGTTTCTTTGTAAGTATTTAGTAAAAAAACATCCTTGCATACATTACATTCGAAAAACTTGCATGTCATGTTCACATAACTCACACATAACTTCAGTTCTATATTCATGGAAAACCAATATCAATTACAAGAAGTTGACGAAATGTTTGAAAAAGAGTCCATCTTTCTATGAAACTAGTTAATCACCGATCCTTGAAATGCATACAGCAGGCTCACTTAGTGTCAGGCTGACACGACGAAATTGCTTACGTATCGTCCCAAGGTCGGGCGCAAACAGACGATAGGCAGGCACACTGGCGATTGGCGCGGCCGCCTCTTACGAAATACCCACAACGTAGTTTCCTTCGTCGCCGCCGCCTTGCACAATGTTTTCGGCAGGGGTCAAAAATGACCTCATCGTTCGTCGGAGACCGAAATGTCATATGGATCTTCGTTCCTTTCTATTTTCTTCCATTTGTTTTATTTTTATTCTATACAAAAATCTTTTCTCTGTATCTCTTTCTACATTTCCGACAGTCTGTTTCGTCGCTTCTTTCTTAATTTTCGTCGCTTCTTTCTTAATTTTCGTCGCCTCTTTCTGAATTTTCGTCGTCTCTTTTTCTTCGTCTTTTCCCTCTTTTTTGTCTTTTCGTCGTCTTTTTCTCTCTTTTTCGTCGTTTTTTCTCTCTTTTTCGTCGTTTTTTTCTCTCTTTTTCGTCGTTTTTTTCTCTTTTTCGTCGTTTTTTTCTCTCTTTTTCGTCGTCTTTTTCTCTTTTTCGTCGTCTTTTTCTCACTTTTTCGTCGACCTTTTCTCTCTTTTTCGTCAACTTTTTTCTCTCTTTTTCGTCAACTTTTTCTCTCTTTTTCGTCAACTTTTTCTCTCTTTTTCGTCAACTTTTTCTCTCTTTTCGTCGATTTTTTTCTCTTTTTCGTCGTCTTTTTCTCTATTTTCGTCTTTTTCTCTTTTCTTCGTCTTTTTCTTTCTTTTCTTCGTCTTTTTCTTTCTTTTCTTCGTCTTTTTCTCTCTTTTCTTCGTCTTTTTCTCTCTTTTCTTCGTCTTTTTCTCTCTTTTTCGTCTTCTTTTCCCCTTTTTTCTTCTCATACCAAACGAAATGGCCACGGACAATTGGAGAGAACCTATATTTTGCTACGTTCTGTAAGTGTGAAATTATGAATGCCTATTAAAAGTCCTACCTGGCGTTTTGGCCTGACTACCGCACCACAAAATGTCTTATAGCTTAGGTGGGGTTCCAACCCTGTAGTCGTATCTCAAAGAGAAAACCGTTTCTGCAAGAACAACAAGCTTGTACGTTTTCACATGTACTTTGTGATACGTTAGTATTTCAGACAGAATTAATACGTTCTTTCGATCGTTTTCACTTCGCCGTTTGAACTTGACTGCAAACAAAATAATTGTGAAAATTGTGAAATGATACACAATTTCAGGTTTTGAGTTACCGTTATCTGACATTTTAATCAAAATATTTTAACTATACACAATCTTAAAGAGAGCGCATTTTCTCAAGACTTCTTGCGCGTTTCTCGTACCACACACAGAACTCAATCCTTTACAGCTCTCCCGAACAATGTGAGAAAAAGCTCGTTAGAATAAGAATGTGATTGACATTTGTTTCGCGTTTCAATGGCGCCCGAGGTGTTCCACAGGGCCGCGCGCGAAATCCCATAGTCGGAGCGAATTGTTTTCCAAGTAAAGCCAATCCCACACATGACTTTCCGACACCTTCATTGTGTCTTGCGTTGAGCGGAAAGGTCACGGAAGAGATTGCCAACCCCCCGGATTATTTCTTCCTTTGAATCGCGGATGCCTTGCGCTGACGTAGCGCCGACCAGGCCGTGTGTGTGTGTGTGTGTGTGTGTGTGTGTTTGCACTCGCGCGTAATGTTGCGACGTTGACAGAGAGCTGCCAGAACAGACGAGGCACGGCCTTGGGAGCCGCGGTCCCGGTGCGCGTGGGGGAGGGGAACCACGCGACGCACGAGGCCCGCAACGTGTAGGAGCTGCGCGTACGGTGGGTGATTGGTCGCGGTGAATCAGGCGCGGATCCACGGGGAGGGAAATGAGGGAAATTTCCCCTCCAAAAATGTTTCAGTAACTATTCATTTTAACCTTTCAAGCAAAAAATATTTTCGTATAAACATTAAAACGAATAACTAATGTATCGCATCATGAGCTGAGTTTAGCCTGCGTCATTCTACATAATCTGTAACATGACACATTCAACCAAAACATTTTGAATTTAAACAAATTTCCCCTCCCAAAATTCGTTTCTGGATCCGCGCCTGCGGTGAATGAAAGGCGTACGGAAAGGGTTTCATCGTCTTTGAACCAAAAATTGTTATCGAATATTATCCAATTATATTCCACGATTTGTCCGGACTGTAAATATGTATGGTTGATGGTAATTGGAGGTCAGGGATAATCAACCACAATTGTAAGTATATAATATTTATTAATATCCACATATGCCCAAAATTAATATCACTTTCGGGATCAAAATTTCTCATCTTCAGTGGGTCTAGCAGCAAACGGAAAAATGAGAGATGAACATGAAAAAGAACTTGTGACTTTGGACGTATGTGATATTAATAAATATTATATACTTAAAATTGTGGTTGATTATAACTTCCTCCTCTTACCATTATGAATTACCACAAAACATCGGCTACCACCTCGGAAGTTTGTATGAATAAATGGCCCCTAATTCCTTTACAATATACAATTGATATGCAGGATAGGCTAAATAGGTGGAAAGGAAAAAAAACAAAAAAAGCAATCGTTATTTTTTTATTACTCCTTATTCGCAGCTGTTGTGTATGGCGGTGATCACACTGATATACGAGCCGTATTGAATTCAGACCGGCGTAGTTTGCTCAGGGCATCAATTGATATCACTGCAGCGCCATGGTATGGAGGTCCTATGGTCCGAGTAAAATAAGTAGGTAGATTGACAGTTACGACTGGAAGGGGTTGCGTACCACAGAGCACATGTTCCTGGGACGCGAAAATAAACACTTGAAATAAATACTTATTAAAGTAACCAAATCATACCCTCGTATCATATGATGCTACAGCTTCAGCTATTCTTGTTATGCCAGATACGCTTAGATTGGTCAGGGTGAATGATTGATTATTTCGCATTTTCTATAGCAGCTTCAGCTGCTGTAGTCATTAGTTCCGTTAGTGTAGTGCATGTTTTGTCACAAGTGGTGTCGATGTTCTTGCCTCGCTGATAGTTAAGACCCGGCGCCGACCGTCGTCGGCTTGAGAGGATTTTCTCCAACCAGGTATCTCCTACAAGCGGGGCACCGCCCCAGCCGAGACATACTCGAAGATATCGACATGTGTGGTAGTGTAGTGCATGTTAGTGCAGGTGTGTGCAAGTAAGGGGTGAGGAAAGGACAAGGAAGAGAAAGGAAAGATTGCGCGCGGTTGAATACGACCTAGCTGTCTAGTTATACTGCGATTTTTCTAAGAGCGACTCTCAAGGCCACTCAAATCCCATCTTCGCGATGGAATATGTCACGGCAGTTTCGCGTCTTTCTCAGTCGTTCCGCTAGGTTTCGCACGATCGCGACCATATGAAGCAAGTGCTTGCGATCATGCGACTTCTACCGGCAAGACCGAGAAAAGACGCGAAATGCCTGTGACATATTCCATCGCGAAGATGGGATTTGAGTGGCCTTGAGGGTCGCAGTTAGAAAAATCGCAGTATAGTGTGGAAAATTTTGCCACCGTCGGGACTGGAACCCTGGTACCTTTCGGTCTGAGGCACTATAGTGACATCAGTTGATGCCCTTAGCCACTCTCAGGCCGTTTGTAAAGCGTAGACCTAGTGTTGTCAAGGTCGATGCCACGAGCTGGAGTCCGTGGCACGAGTGCCACGACGAAATCGCTCCCTCCACGCAGTTCGTCACCCCTACACCAGAGACAACGCCATCCCTATTGTAAAACGGCGGGGTTTCTAATAGTTCCCTTTCCCGATGCTAGTTGCGCACAGCAAGCTCGTGACATGCTACGGTGCCACGACGCATGCCACAGGCCACCAGTAGAAGACCTTGACACCACTGGAGTAGAGAAAGAGTTTTTCTGGCGTTTGAGACAAAAAAAACGTAATTATTTATTTCTCCTTATTCGCAGCTGTTGTATACGCCGGTGACCACTACGGATGTAAATCAAAGCTTTGATCACATTTATCCAAATAAATTAAAACGTAAAATTAAAACATCCATCAGCATGTTATTTCTGAATGAATTTGGTAGCCGAGTGTGCAGAGTCTTGCTACGCTGATGTTGGATTAATGTTGTTTGTAGGTGCAGTGAGATAGCGAAGGTCACCTTTGTTGTGTAATGAAGGTCGCTGGCATTAGCAGCATTGTCGCAGGTCGTCTAGAGGTGAAACGAGAAGAGATGTAGACTGAAAGAATTGGATCGCGATCGAGATTGAAATAATATACAGTGAATTATTTTGAATATTAATACGTTATCTGATTCGTTTGTGCGGCCGTTTCATGAAAGCTACATGAAAAAGTATCAAAAGATTTTTTTATTTTTTATTTATTACTATTATTATTATTATTATTATTATTATTATTATTATTATTATTATTATTATTATTATTATTTTCGTTCCAGAATTTGATCAAGTTCTCGTCAATATGATGAAATAAATGGTAACTCTTCTTGTTATACCAGTAACACAGAATATTAATTCACAACGTTTCACCAGTGTAGGTCCCTGAACTTCACTACCCCCTCCCAAGAAAAAAAACAAAAAAACACTTTTATTCTAGATTTCTCTCTGAATATTCGGATAAAAAATTGTGCTAATCGAACCATCTTGTCGAGAGAGCGAATGTACTATCGGCGACCTCTGTGGGGATCCTCGAACCGCCACGAACGCTTCTTAGATACTCACCCCCACCCACACACTTCGTCGTGTTTTTCTTGCAATGTTGGAAGGTGAATAGGTCGGTTGTCCATCAGTAGACAGGAAATGCGTCGACTGGGTTCCTCATTTTTCCGAAAGGCAGAACAGAAGGGGGATCAGGGGCGGATCCAGCCGATCATTTGGGGAGGGGGGAACACGGTGTCGTAAACTTTTGTTAAATAATAAACATATTTGTTTTTGTATTGTATATTATTTATACAATTGTGCTGTACAGTGCGATTTTTCTAACTTCGACCCTCAAGGCCCGTCTTCACGATGGAATATATCACGGTATTTCGCGACGTTCTCAGTCGTGCCGCCAAGTATCGCGTGATCGCAACCGTATCAAGCAGTTCTTGCGATCGTGCGACTTCTAGCGGCACTACGGAGAAAGACGCGAAATGGTGCGTGATATTCCATCGTGTCCATAGGAGCTTGAGGGGTAGAGTTAGACAAATCGCACTATAGGTACTATACTGTACAATATTGTTTAATTAATTAGATAATTCGACAATAAAGATTTTTTTTAAACTGCCAAATAAAGGAAAGTAAACAAAAACTGTAGGCCTTGAGTGAAGGCATGGCTCCCATACCCCCCCCCCCCCTGGATCCACCAGTGTGCATCGTTATCGTAACTGCCAGACTCAGGGGCACATGCAGTGTACCCGATTACTATAAGCACCAAGCGTAAACAGTTCAGGAACATGTATTTTGCAACTGTGATCTGTATGTATGTGACGTTTGGGATCGGATTAATCGACTTACGACTTTTGCCAGCCAGGTCGTGGCTCTGTTTTTACTTGTTACCACCACGCCTGGGTAAGGGAGACATTTGGCGAGCATGACGTGATCCCATCGCTTTTGTAGCATATTTGTCTTCGCTCAGCTTTTCAGCGTCACACAGCTGCAGAAACGGATACGATTAGTATTAGAAAGAAACAATCATTTTTGTCTCGGAAATGCCTCATAGAAAGCTAGCCCGCTGTCCATAAGCCACCACAGATGATTGTAAACCCCCCTCATTTTATTAGTCATGGAGAAAACGTACTGAACAACGTTTGTTTGTTTTTTTTTTGTTGTTTTTTTTCTTTCTTTTTCCCTTACAGTGGATATTTTGTGCTGTTTTGTTGTACCTTTTTTACAGTTCTTCCTTTTGTGCGATATAAACTGAAAGGATCAATTATTTATTATTATTGTTATTATTATTATTATCATTATGATTGTTATTAAATGAATGGAATTTTACTTTTCGGTCCTTCATTCTAGTCTGATAGCGCGACGGTATGAGTTGAATAATCTCCAGGCGGGAACGTTGCGCTGCTCGCAGAAGACATTACCGAGCATGTGTCCGGAAGCGCCGCCGTTAGGAGCGCTAGTGTCGGCCGACGCCCCAGACAATTGCAGGAGTGACGAAACCGCATAACGTAAAGAGTTCGCAGCCCATCCCGCGGCGACAGGATGCCTTTTAATCGGCGGCGTCTGTCTGGGACGAGAGGCGACGCCAGTCGTTTGAAACGAGGTGTGGCTGCTACGGTTCGACCCCCCATCCCCCACCCACCACCCGGCAGATTAATTGTGGGCAGAACGCAAATGCAACGATTGGTAGTATATTCGGCTGATTTAAGGACAGGGTTCGGCTCACGGCGCACGGTTCACTTGCGCATGGTTCACTCGCGCGGACCACGAGAACGAATCACTCAGGGAGCACTGCTTGCATTGTGCATTGTGCGGTGTGGTGCGAATGTGTAATGGAGAATTACAATGGTTAAATGCATAAAATGCGTTGCATGCATAATGTTAAATGCATAAAATGCGTTGGTAATTATGCGTTGGACAGACTCAAGGATGTTTTATGTTAACGCGAAGGGCCGAAGGCCCGAGCCTCGTCCTCAACTTGGACACGGGTAGCGAAGCGTCACGATTCCACACGAAAGTGCGTTGGCCACGTGGCCGTGTGCACACTGTGGCGGCCGCCGCGAATGACTCGTTCGGAACCGAATCGTGCGCGTCAATAGGAGCCGAACCCTGTTCTTAAAATCTACCGTATATTCTTTTCAATAGCAAAGAAAAAAGTTTACGCGAAGATATTAGTTATTTTTAGTTAAATAAATTGTGAATGACCAACTTAGAAAAACTGAATGTTTGTGTTGTTTTCGTTGCAATGTTAGAAATATGAACAGTCATTTTGCGACATTGAAAAGATCGCGATCATGAAAATGTACTGCAAAGGTTTGTTTTCCTAACCATTTACTTCCAAGTCATTAAAAACTTTGTGCGTGTTTTTTTAAATTATAGTTAATTTCAGATATAAAATGTAGTACACATTAATTTTGCAACTGAATGTATAAATCTGTAGATTTTTCCACTGTGTGTATAGTATATGTGTGTGTATGTATGGGGCGAGGGAGAAACGCTTTATGTTTGGGGGCAAGTAGTGCTTAAATCCCTCCGTAGACCAAAACTCGTATCCTCTCAAGTATCAAGGATAGAGTGTAACTTGGCTCCCCTACAAGCGAGTTCAAATATCTCGGTATACTATTTGAAGAATCCTAACATGGAAATCAAATATCCTTACACAGAATAGCTCGGGCCACCCGTAGAATCTATCAATTCCATCCTGCACTCAAAAAGACCTCACACCTGCGACTTCATGTTGCTACTCACCTATACCAATCAATGATCCATCCGATCGTCTCCTACGCTTCTCCTCCCTGGGCCTCGGCCAGCAAATCAAGTATTCAAAAAATGAAGGTTTTCCAAAATAAGTTCCACAGCACCATTACAAAAGCACCCTGGTTTGTACCTAACTCCCAGTTACATTATCCCGATCTCCTCAATGGCCTCAATGCGACCAAAAAAGATTTATACGTAAATATTACACGTACGACAAAACAACGCCTCAAATCTATTTTTATGATGCAAATGTAAACGCCACACCATTTCTTACCAAGCAGAAATAAATTCAAAAAGCTAAGTACGCCGTGCTCACTTGGGATCCGAGGGAGGGGGGACCCCAAAAGGCCTAGAGTTTTCGTTTACCTTCCCTTATTTGGCAAAATTGATTTAAATATTTATTTATGATAGTGCGCCCGAATTATGTAATTATTTAAACAATAATACTGTATAGTATCATTTCTACAGTACATAAGTAATATGCAATGTAATAACAAATATGTTTATTATTTAACAAAAATATGTCGATGCCCCCCCCCCCCCAAAAAAAAAAAAATTGGTCGGCTGGATCCGCCCTTGCCAAGAACATTGTCATTTTTTACACATGCTACACATCCTGCCTTATAGAATGAATCTTTTTAACAGTGGTAAGCACATTTCTGGGGCCACGAGTCCCGTTGAGAAGGACGTTCGCGAATTAATTAAAAATATTCCTTTTGTAAAATTATTTTCAATATTCACTGCGCCCCCCCCCCCAAAAAAAATACAAAAAAAAAGGGTCGGCTGGCTCCGTACCTGGCCGTGCTAACATAAGAACGTCGCGCAGAGGCGGAGGTGAGTCAGAAGTCGACGGAGGTCGGGTCGGGTTCGCGCGGGCGAGCGGACGAGCGAGTCGGACAGGCGAACCGCGCGAATGTTATACTGCGGTTTTTCTAACTTGGCCCCTCAAGGCCCGTCTTCACGATGGAATATGTCACGGTATTTCGCGACCTTCTCAGTCGTGCCGCCAGATATAGCCTGATCGCGACCGCATCAAGCAGTGCCTTCGATCATGCGACATTTAGCGGCACGAGCGAGAAAGACGCGAAATGCCGTGTGATATCCCATCGTGACCATAACGATTCGAGAGGCAGAGTTAGAAAACTCGCGCTATATATGAAACTCCGTTGGCTAATATTTTGCTCATGGACGTTTTGTTCCGTACCACGCCAGCGCCAGTTGTGCTGGAGCGCGGCGTGGCGTGGAGGGAGGGAGGGAGGGAGGGCGGTGCGCGCGGGCGCTGCTGACGCGGCGTCGGCGTTGGCGGCGGGAGGCCGCCTCCGGTTACGCGGCGGCGTGCCCTTGCGCCTGCACCGTCAGCGCCGCCCCGCCACGCAACGCCACGCCTCACATCACCCCGCCGTGCCCATCCCACCTTGCTCTACCGTCCCCTCCCTACACTGCCCTTCTCTCCCCGCCCCGACTCACCCTGCTCTACATCTCCACACCCTCCTCGCCCCGAACCGCCGCATCCCGCTTCGCCTCTCCTCGTCCGCCCGCTTCGCTCCGTCCCGCTCCGTCCCGTCCCTCCCCGTCCACGGCCACGCCCACCCCGCCCCCGCCACGCTTCTGTCTAGGTCCAGCTCCAGACCTGCTGTCACCAATCCCCGCCCCCTTTCAGCTCCACCAGCATGCTCAGCCCACCCTCCTCCTCGCTTACACACCCCGCCTTCACCCCTCATGCCCGTCTCCACCCCGCCCCTGCCCGCCGCGCCCCGCTCCGCCCCTGTGCCCCGCCCGCCTCGCCCCTGCTCGCCCCGCCTCACCCCTGTGCCACGGCCCCGCCCCGCCTCCGACTCGCACCAACCCGCCCTCCGTCCCGCCTCCATCCCGCTTCCGCTCGGGCGCCCAGCCCCGCCCCCGCCCCGCCCTCCGCTCCGCCACGCTCCGAACCCCCATCCGTTTCCGCCCCGCTGCCACCCCGCCCTGCCCCGCCTCCGCCCTCCAGCCGCCCCCTCCACTCCTCCCGCGCTCGCCCGCCCCCGCCCCGCCGCCCTGTCCCCGCCCTCCCCTGCCCCGCCCCCGTCCAGTCCCAGCCCCCTCTCCCCGGTCCCTCCGACGCCCTGACTCCGCCCCGCGCCCCGCCCCCGCCCACGCCCCGCCGTGTCCCGCGCGGCTTCCGTGGAGGAACGCGCGGCGCCGGCGCCGGGACGCACCTTCTCGGAAGGCGCTGCACGCGCCACCACGCAGACGCACAGCGGCCGGCGCGGCCCCCGGCACGGTGACGCGCGCGCCGCCGGGGGATTTGCCCACCGCCGCCGCCTCCTCCGCCATAGAGGCCTCCACGCAGCACTCGCCTCCGGACGGAAAGGCCAGGCGTGCCACTGCACACCGGGGAGGCGACATCCATGTCGATATTACCAGAACATCGACGTATCGATATCTTGAAACCGTTTTAACATGGATGTATATTTGATGTTTTTACGAAGTAGATATTTATTAAACGATAAAAGTACCGTAAAATTCTATTCTTGATTTTCAGATTTCTATAATTTGAATATCCTTCAGACTGAATTGAGCAAGGGTGAAAAATAAATAAAATCGAGTTTACTTGGAGAAATGAAATCAACATTATTTTTGAATTAGTTTCCTTAACTGTTCTCCTGCTACTTTGACTTTGTTTTTGTCATTAAAAATATTTTACCGAGATTACTTTCAAATAAAATTTAGCGTAAAATTCAATAGTTACTGACCCAGTTTTAAAAACGCCGATATTTAATAACATGGATGGTTTGAGAACGATTTTTTATTTTTTTAAATTTTTATTATTATTATTATTATTATTATTATTATTATTATTATTATTATTTGGGCATCGATGTTGTAATTTTGGGTACCGATGTTTACAAAACACTGATATTTTGTTGTCGATGTGTCATCCCTAGTGCACACAGTGGAGCCTTTTAGACTCTAGCAGGAGAGCTACACATCGATGTAAAGAGTGCCTTGTGACAGATCAGCTGGACGCTCTTACCCAAATGGGAGCTTCGTTACGACTTAAATGCGTGGTGTTGAAGCTCCCCATTGGATAACCTCGTCACATCAGAGTTGTTGGAAATCACTCTATTTAAATCGGAGTACAGCACAGTCGCGGTAATCAGAGCCTCGCTAATCCGAGATTCCGCGCAATCCGAGATGGGGCGAAAAAGACCTGATGCCCGAGTCACCCTAACAAGCAAACAAGCGGCGATAATCTCTTGGCACGTTGGCAGCACTGCGTTGAAGATCACGTGTGCGGCGTTCGGTGCCAGTGTTAGTCTGCCTGCTGCATTGTTGTGACCGGTTCGCACTCCATTTGTGTTGTTCATTGTACAGTGCTTTACTACTAGACATACTGCAATTTGATTCTTGATTTTCTTGTTCTTTCATGTGCTATCTTTTGCAAAAATGAGTGGAAATACTAAGAGGAAGTTTGTTTCTATTAAAGAGAAACTAGAATAGTATAGTATCTGCACATTAAATTCGACTTTGCATTGTATTTGAAAATTCCGTTATGAATATTCTTTCTAGCCTAGAATTCTCCTCTTTACAGCGGCTGAATTCGACTTAGCCACGTACTGTAGCTACGATGTCCTTTAGTAAATACGTATCGTCCTCAGGGCCGTCTTTGGGTTTGAAAGTATCCGAGGCACTCAGAGATTTCGGGGCCCCTAATTCTTAGTTCAACAAATTACGTTCTGGCGATCATAAGTTTTTAAAAATTGAATATTACACAGTTAATAAGCATTTTGATTCCTCTTTTTAAGGTAAGGAAGGATTTGTAAAAAAATTAGATAAACGGAATTAAATAGTATCTTTAATCTCTGTATTTTCTATAGTAATATTTTACTAATAACTCTAACAATAGTATCATAATAAAATAAGGTTAAATAACAACACAAGCAATATTTACATAATAAGATCTAAGTAAAAAAAAAACTAACCATTTGTCAATGATACTTTACGTAGTTTCGCACGCTAGTTCAGTTTTGTTATATATTTTTTATTATCTGTTGGGGCCCTCTGATCATGGGGGCCCTGAGGCACGAACCTCGTCTGCCTGTGCCTAAAGATGGCCCTGATCGTCCTGCACACTGAACATCACGTTTGTACTTCCAGCTCCCTTTTTGAAACGATTGGCTTTCGACAGATGTTCATCGCCTCCCTGCTGTGTTTGTACAGTTTCTAACAAAAATACTAGGGCTTCCCGCGCTGTGCTGTGCCACGGTACGGCGAAGCAAGAAAAAGAAATTCCTCTGCTATCTCACAGACGTTTTATTACCTGTGTCCCCCCACAACGGCCTCTTTGATTGCCCGTAATGTCGTGTTATCTACGCGCAATAATTCACAGTAAAGACTGCGGACGCTTAGCACTGCCCCGCTATGAGACATTTGCATTTGTGATATCAGTGCAAGGTTTCCCGCCTGCATTGCACAAGAAATGTTTTGCAGGAAAACTGGCAGAACTCTGTTTTTGTTGGTTGTTGTTTTTAACTTGCAGATAGTTCAGAGAAAGTTGTGTACTGCTGCAATAAATATATATCTCGAGATTTTGACGGGAATACACGTTTTGGAGATTCCTGATACCGAAAGTTATATATTACGTCCGTCTAGTCCGTATGTCTAGGATACTAGCGCCTAATTCGTGCACAGAATTTTCATCAAAATGGAAATTCCCCGAACGATCTGGAGGGTACTTTACACGAAGCGCCGATAACATTTTCAAACATTTCTCAAAAGTAGCTAAAAACCTGTTTTTAATGCTTTGCCTGAATAGAGCAATGTGCGCCTGTAAAGATGGTGCAGGATCGATATTCAGTAAAAATTTCGAAAATTGCAAAAGTTCCCTTATTTATGCTTCAATGCCGTTGATATATCAACACTACCTGGTGAATGCCGGAGCAATACTCTAACAACGGGCTGCGGATCGCGCGCGATCTTTCCTTCCTCTTAACTTACCCTTTACTTAGTCACATGCACTACTCTAACCATATATTCGGGAGACTAGTTGGGAGTTCAGAACTTGTCCCGGCTGAAGCGGTGCAGCGCTGGTTGGAGACACCTGAGAGGGGAAAACTCCACGCAAGTCGACCTTGAACATCGCCGAATCTCACCATTTGGGGGAAAGAATACCTCCACCTTCATAAAACATTCAGTTGACGTGCCCAGATCAGTCAATGAACACCGTGCCGTCAGGAATACAGGCAAAATAATGTAAAAGTCCCTGTCATGATTTGAAGGGAGAATGAAGTGTGCGACGAAGTAGCAGCACCAATAACATTCGCAATTACTGCACACCGTACTGCTGGCTAGATCCTTCTTATGGTAATTTTTTGTAGAGGTAACCATTGAGGTTTCAAGCCGCCATTGGAGTTCAGCCGAGATCGTCGTCCTCATTCACTACTTTGAAATCCAGTGTAGTCCAGTGATCACTTTTCGAATATTTGCACTTGCAGACGCCGGCGGAAATATCTGGACCTGGTTGTGACATCAGCACCGGGACTTCTTGGGTTGCTTGCAACACATTTATTGACCCTGTGCAATTGTAACGTTCAAATCATTGAACTTAATAGGAATTGCACCAATCTTAAGGAAGTAGGGTAAATAGTGCCAGACAATTCAACAATGATATTTCAGATAGTAAAATAGTATACGGTCAGTTATAAAATATCAGTAGATTACATTGTAAGCGTACAAGGAAACTCCGTGTATTTGCAACTTGTGTTTGGAGTATTCTTTGTAAAATAGAGCATCGTGCATATTTTTAATAAGGTAATTTTTTAAATTAAATTACACAAAAAAAAACAAAAAATGTATTATTTATCTCGTTAGGTATATGGTTTACGAAATTGTTTTGATGAAGTATTGTGCGGGCCGTTTGCCAAATTTAGCTCTTGTCTTATGATAAAAGAATACCAAATGAATGACTTTAGGAAAAATTAAACACAGGCTAAGCTGTACAATATTTTCTCGTTACAATAAGTATAATAATAAAATAATTATAATAATAAATTGAACGTATACGTGAATTATTATGCATATCATTGAATCGTTGTCAAGTTCAACGAGTATAAGGGAAAACTTCGATAATCGATCTTTAACAAAACTTCAAAAATCCCTTGAAACACATTTTTCCGCCTTTTTTAAACAATTTTTAAAATTAAGTTAAGAGACAGTCCTAAATGGGAGTTCTCTTCGAATGTTTTTTGTTTCCCTCATGATTTGAAACAGTTTAATCTTCACACCATAAAAATCAATTCTTGTATATGAGAAGTTGCCACTGAACGGATTGTTTGTGTTCAGATCGAGATGAAGCGTACATTTTTAACTACAATAAAACTTAATCAACACGGAACGTGTGTAAAACGAAAATCTGTCCGATGTGAACATAAACCGCGGTCCTGGCGAACGTAAATTCAACAGTATTACATTGTACAAAACGCAAGGATCTTGTCTAATGCGGAAAACAGTTCTGGATCCCTTGAGATTCCTGCATTGAAAAGCTTTCCTGTATTTTCTATTCAGTCTTAGATTCTTAGTTACGAAGAGCCCCCTGTACATCGACGGTTAAGATTTCAAAGCCCCTTGAGAAACTAACCCTAATCCAGCACTTGTTTACGCAACGCAAAGACCATATTAGAGAGCGCGCTGCTGTGGCTTGTACACGAGGAGGCGTCAGAATTAAAAAAAAAAAAAAAAAAAAAAAAAGGAGAAGAAAACGCCACTTGCAGCGCCGTCGGGGTTAAGGACCGCGGGCCGTACTGGGAGGTTACGCCGCCGTTGGGCGGGTCCCTCTGTGCGCGCGTTATGCGTTTGGCGGGCTGCTGGCAGTGCAGCTGTGTCCGCGGGGGCGTACAGTGGTCCGAAATGCACATATACGTTGGTTTTTGTTTCTTGGCGCGTGAGGGCTTCACTTCACAATGATTCATCTAGCATCATCCTCACACGCTTATTTTGAAATCTAGTGCAGTCCAGCGATCACTTTCGAATATTTGCAATTACGAACGCCGGCGGAAACGTGTCGGTCGTGCCGCTAGATGTCGCGTCTCGGTCGATCGCCGGCGGAAGTGTCTCGGTCGTGCTGCTAGATGTCGCGTGCTCGCCAGCACTGCTCGATACGGTCGCGATCATCTAGCGGCACGACAGAGAAAGACGGGAAATGCCGTGAGATATTCCATCGTGATGACAGGCCCTCACGCGCCCAAGAAATGAAAACCCAAGTAAAGAAGCAGCAACGGAATACTTCGATTTAATCATATGGTCTTTGACTGTTCATCAGCTGTTACGGTGTCATCCAATCGGAAGCTTGAACTTCGCCATAGTGACTTCATTGTTGTGACGTTTAACCTCCCGATTGGATGACAGCTGGTGAATTGCCAAAGGACACTGTGAATAAATCGAAGTATAAATACAAGTAACGTGCGACAGGAAAGTCTCTCCCCACCGAGCCGAGTCAGGGCCTTCTATTATAAATTGCATTTATGTGGTTAGTAACCAGATCACTTGGAAACAAGTGAAGGGAGTAGCATTTTGAACTTCTGTTATGATTCTGGTGAGAACGCTTTTTACATTTTCATTTATTGCAAGCTGCAGCTCGTGCTACCAACCAGACGCGTATCTAGGCATTCAAGCGCCCATGGCAAGCGCAGAATTTGCCGGATACTTCAAATTAGTGTTGTTGTTATTTGTTTTGGAGGGTATACTCTAAATAGCGCCCCTTGTGAGGGGCGCCCATGGCTCGTGCCATAAATTCTGTTGCTAGCACTCTCACCAGCAAAGTCCCACTCCGGAGAGATTTTCCTGGCGCTTATCTTAGTGATATTAGCACAAGAAAATAGAGGTGATTATGGTATGGTATACGAAAGATAACAAAAGGGTCGACCTATAGTTTCTAAATTAAATTCTGTATTATGGAGCCAGAACGTAAGAATATAAACGAAGAAACGCATATTTAAATCACTAGCTGAAAGTTTGTACAGTATATGGAGTGGAAGACTGGACTTCAAACGTAACACATGAAAGGCAGAATAAATCCAATAGCAAATGGCTTTTGCAGACGATGCTGCAGGCTTGCCCTACAAGATCGAGTAACAACAGACGTGCTGACAGAGAGAGAGAGAGAGAGACAGAGAGAGAGTAAATGTTAAGGAAAGTCTGACTGATCAGATTGAAAACAGCAGCTGTTATGGTACGGTCATTAAGGAGAACAGCGGCTCTGGAAGACTACCTCTGGAAATTTGAGAATGAATCCCATCAAAAGGAAGAAGAAAACGGAGACAATGCGTAAAATGGAAAGATCAGATATTTGAATCCATGGGGGCGAGAAAAATGGATGAAGTAGTGTGGAGGGACAAGAAAATATGTCGAAAAATTTTGCGATAGACTGCGTACGCTGTACATTGTATGTAAACTGTAAAGTAAAATGTCTGTATACATCTCTGGTAGGCTATTCCGATCGCACGAACGGTCCCTAACTACCTGCAACTAATTGCTTGACTCACAACCTTCGCCACTAATCAAAGACCTACGCACCCAGCGTACCAGCACGTGACCGCTGCCACAAGGGGAATTGATATTCTACTAGGGCTTCCCGACATACGTGTTGCCCCACGAGCATTGCTCGTAAACACATCGCCCTGGCAGTAAGTTTTGTGCATCCGCACAAAACTTACTGCCACTCGGCTCAAGACCCAACCCCGCAACTAACCTATGACTTTTGTACTCTCAGCATCCAGCATACCGCATCTCGCCATCCAGCGGGGGAAGACTACCGCCATCGCCCAGACCAAACATTCACTACACTTTCCGGACTTCTGACCTCGGTAGTTGACGCGCCCAGAATCACTAGCTAATCAAGAGAGAGACCGGAAAAATATGTAGTGTGAAAGGTGAAAGTATGTTCATAAATATGTAATGAAAATAGTAAGAAAACGTAATAAAAATATAAAATTGGATATAATATGTAATATTAAAATACACTAATTATAAAACGAAAATTTACATAATACGAAATTACATTTATTAAAATATTCCTAGATAAATTTTAAACGTAATACATACGTTTGGAAATTCAGGTTAAATGTCACAAAGGTTAGTGATAATTTTCACCCCAAAGGTGAAACTGATATCAGTCACTGACGCACACTTCCCGCAACACTGCATTTAACTGAAGCAGGCGCACCGGACTGTGTGAACACTCGACCGCGTCATCATGTAGCATACATTGAGTAAAAAGCATGCAGTAATAATGTAGGAAAAATTACTGTTTTGAAAATATTTCTTTTCATTAAAAATGCGTAATAAAATTGAAGAAAATCAATATAACAAAAAGAATATTTCGTGAAAATGGTAAAGTATGTAATAAAGTGCTAAATATGTAAAAATATGTAACGAAAAATGTTGATATTGTGTTAGAAAATCGACTATTCGCCAAGATAATAATTTTTAAAGCGGTAAGTAGAAAGACAAAAAATATGTAATTACATAAAATCTAGTCTCGAGTAATTAATAGAGACCGGATTTTTATGTAATTACATATTATTTGTCTTTCTACGTACTGTTCTCAAAATTGTAATATTGGCGAATCATAGCCCTCGTAACACAATATCGAATTTTTTCGTTACATATTTTTACATTTTAGGTACTATATTACATATTTTGATATTTTCACAATTTATTTTCTTTTTTTTATCAAGTTTCTTCTATTTAATTCAATATTTTTTATGAAAAAATTTTTTGTTTTTTTTAAATCAGCATTTTTCCTGTAGGAATCATGTAGACATCATTGGGGAAATGTAGATGTCCAGAGCATTATTGATACCGCGTTTTGTTATCTGTAACCTTAATTTCCGAGACAAATTTGCGATCACTGACGTGTAACACTCCGATGACGATGCTGCAGTGTATGTTTGCTGGTCGTAGGTCTCGCCAGTTTGTGCGATG
This sequence comes from Acheta domesticus, assembly GCA_031308135.1. Classification (NCBI taxonomy): domain Eukaryota; kingdom Metazoa; phylum Arthropoda; class Insecta; order Orthoptera; family Gryllidae; genus Acheta; species Acheta domesticus. Next base: position 60,761,462 of record JAHLJT010005437.1, on the reverse strand, counting down.
GCTTCTATTGCGAATAGTCCGGCTGCTAAACACCTGTCCTGGATTACAAAAAGATTAAGCTTTTACTACTGACGAAAAAATTGTATGATGTAAATTGAACAGTTTTTCTAAATGTAAGTTCTTGCTATGAAAATGGTTTTTCATTAGAGAATTTTAATATTACATATTATATCCGATTTTACATATTTATTACATACTCTTACTATTTTCATTACATATTTATGTACATATTTTGACGTTTTATACTACATATTTTTCCGGTCTCTACTCTCTCTGCCTGAATCAGTGAAAAACTACTGATTGACAGTGACTATTCACTGATGGTGTCAGTTATAACCCTGCCACTGACAATCAGTGAATTGAACTGAACAAATCAATAAAAATTGGGTCCACTTTTTCAATCAGTGAAACTTCACTGTTTGAATCAGTGAAATGTGTGACACTAATTGAACGTGATGACTGCACGATCAGTGAGCGATGGTGGCGCGGCACTTTTACCACTGACGATCAGTGAAATGCTGGCGGTCGTTATGAAAAGGTTCGCGTATTCGCTGATTGTCACCGAAACTACCCATTTCGACTGAAGATATCAGTGACTTCGGCTCTCACCGATTGAATCGGTGACAATTTCACTGATTCAGATTCAGAGAGTAGTAATCGATCTTCGCATTCGCGTTCCGGAGCACTGTGCGCCGGCTTGCGCGGAGGGAGTGCGGGCGGGGGCGGCGCGCTATCTGCCGCCGCCGCCGCCGCGTTGCGTCACCGCGTCGCCTTCGAGAAGCGTCGGTCTGCACTCCCGCCGCACCGCCGCCACTAATGACGGCGCGCGTCCGCCCCGGGCGTCGAAGAGCTAGGTGGCCAAACGACGAACCACGGCGACCACGAAGTCTACAACGAGGAGACTCAACTCCGGTGTTGGAGGCATGGTGGGGGTATGTACGAAAAACGTCGGCAGCTATTTGAAAAATAATACAAAAAAAAACCGAGTCCCTTCGCCTTCAGCGACATCACGCGGCGAAAGAAGGAACTTATCTCGGCTTTTCTCGGCCACCAATCGTCAAAATTCGTTTGGTCCAAGTGGCGCCCACGAAGTCTACAACCAGGCGGTGTGCGGATGTGCTTAACCGAAGACAATAAGTTCAAAAGGAAGTAGTAAGTAGTAAATAATTTTGTAGAAAAAATGTTTGAATTAAATTTTGTATACGATGCTTTGCTGCCATTGGCTGTTTTGAAAGCCTTCGTAGTTCTTTCAATTGCCACGTGAGGTCGCTGAAGGCGAAGGGACTCGGTTTTATTTGTATTATTTTTCAAGTAGCTGCCGACGTTTTTCGTACATACCCCCACCACCGGAGTTGAGTCTCCTCCTTGTAGACTTCGTGACGGCGACGACTCGGGACCAGAGACGAAATACCGACCCTAAGGTCCGATTAAATTAAGAAGGTGATTGACAGTTCTGTGTGACGTCAGGACGCCTCTCCCGTTTCCATGGCAGCTGCCAACCAGAGAGACAAAACGTGACGTGTCAGGTCGCTCAGTTGCCACTGCCGAACACGGGGAACATTTGAGCATCGCACAGCGACTTCCCTGCCGCCGCGCCGCCCGCGTTTCTGCCTGTGCTGCGCGCGCAATGTGTACTGTGTTGTGATGAGTTGCGTTGAGGTTAGGCTTTTGTCGTATTTTTTACACTTTTTCACGTATTTTTTGAAGTGTTTGTTTTCGTGTCCCGGTGTCACGTGCTCAGTGGTTTGCGACCTGGCAACGTCGCTCCCCTCCACTCACAAATGTCAATCACTTTCTTAATTTAATCGGACCTTAGACAACAAAATACTGACTGACTACCATTTATACGCTCCTTCCTTTCATAATCCTTACTTAAGTCCTCTCCATTTTCTAATATATTTTGGAAAGAATAAAAAAATAAGAAATTTCAATAAAAAAAACAACACTATTATCTTTTTCGCAGTAATTTCAAGCCACTCCCTACCTATCCCTCTCCTACCCCACCTCCCACCGTCCTAAAACCCTCAACAAAATAATCCACTCTATCTAAAAAGCTAATCACATGTATTTCACACAGCTCCCCAATCCTCGTCCTTATACGAGGGAGTGGACGCTAAGATCAAACCAGAAGGAAGACTACCCTCTACCACTCCAGGCTGAAGTGGCCCTACAATGCGATTTTCGTGACTTTGCCCCTGACAGGTATCAGCTGTTGACGGTTTCATCAAATTAGGAACTTGAACGTCACAATAGTGACGTTACTGTCGCGAAATATGAGCTCCCAATTGGTTGGTAGCGAAACAGCTGATTCCTCTCAGGAGTAAAGTTAGGAAAATCGCAGTTATAACGGGGCAGGTAGCTTCAAAGGACGACTCCAGAAGCTACTCGAGGCACCAGCTGACGTCACTGCGGCGCCTCTGACGGGCAGGTCCCAGAGGTCGAGTCCCGACGGTGGGACAGGACTTTCGGCACTGCTGCGTGGAGAAGAATTCTAGCGGCCGGCCCGCTCTGATCGGTAGTTTTCCGTGTTTTTGTTTCTCCTATCAACACTTACTGCGATTTTCGTAACAGCGTCCCTGACAGAAATCAGCTGTTCACGGTTTCATCCAATAGGGAGCTTGAACGTCACCATAGTGACGTCACTGTCGCGAAATATAAGCTGCCGATTGGATGGCAGCGAAACAGCTGATTTCTGTCAGGAGCAAAGTTACGAAAATCGCAGTATAGACGAATGCCGGAGCAGGGCTCTATACAGCGAATTTTCTAACTTTCCCTTCAAGACCCGTCTTCACGATGAAATATGTCACGATATTTCTCGACGTTCTCAGTCGTGCCGTCAGGTATCACATGATCGCCACCGTATCAAGCAGTGCTTGCGATCAAGCGACTTCTAGCGGTGCGGCGGAAAAAGACGCGAAACGCCGTGTCATATTCCATCGTGGCCATGCGGGCTTCAGGGGCTGAGTTAGAAAAATCGCACTCTAACAAAAGGGTTTCGCACCGCACGCGGTCATTCCTTTCGCTTTCTTGTCCTATCGTCACACCGTACACTTACTTACATGCACTACACTACCACACAATTGGCGACCAGTGGGAGCTTGGAGCTTATCCCGGCTGTGGCAGTGCCCCGCTGATTGGAGATACGTGGATGAGGAAAACCCTGCAAGCCGACGTATAGTTCGAGGCCGAGTCTCACCATCCAGAGGGTACAACCCGTGATAAAAACATGCTCTCTACTACTAATAACCATAGCAGTTGATGCGCCCGGAGACACGAAATTTTTAATTAAGCGTTTGGTCCGTGGACGGTTTTTGACGACACTGCTCCGGCATTCGCCTGATCGTAGAAACTATCGGCCAGATCAACCGCACTCTAGTTATTTTCCTCCAGACATGGTTTGAATTCGATCCAAGAATGTAGCTATGTCGAATGTTCGCCTCTGTGATGACCTTAGGACCTCCCGCGCAATGAAGATGGAGCAGAAGCGACGAATTTTCTACAGAGGGGAAAAAAAAAAGCTAACAATTACAGACGTGATGATATCGGCGTATAATTGTTTATTTTTTACTAACTACTGTGAATGTAATGAATAGTACACAGGTGGTCTCTGACTTATTCCCTTCGAAAAACGACTCGATATTCAATGCAAATGGTATGCAATACAAACATTCCCATAGCAGATTCTCGGTTGCCGAGATCGTTAAATCAGCAGTGTCGTACCGATCTCGGACCGAATGGTCAGCGGGTTCGTGTCCCGCCTCGGGCATGGTTGTTTTTGTGTTCGTCCATTCACTCCCTATCATCACCATATGTCATCTTCACACCATATGTTAAACCCAGTAGTGGTCGTTAATGACCTAGATGTTGATGCGACCTAAAAATCACAACAACAAAAATTCCCTTATTTACCAACCTCAGTTTTCTTGTATAATATCCTTGATTTATGTGGTGATTTGTTATCTTTCATGCAGTTTGAAATCATCCCTGACGTATGCCAGGTTCAAATCCACTAACTTTCAAAGACTCCCATATCATTAGCAGTGCACAAGGGGTCATTATACCAGAGGCTTTATCAATCAAAATGAGTCAAAGACAGTAGCCTAAGGATTGTGATAAAACGTGTTAATTTACGTATTATGCAGGATGTCCATATTGACATTGTCTCTGACCCTGACCGCTAGCAAACAAGAAAACAAGCTCGGTTTCTAAGAACGAAAACCTGGTAGAAGCGTCATTATGATTCATCCATCACTCTCGTTGGTTCTAACAAGCTACAACCGTTGAAACTGAAAACAGATTTCCTAACTTCTGAAACGGTCACGTAGCGGGTTGGTTGCATCAAATTTTTTCTGCCGTTTCTTATACAAATCGTAAATATTCGGTTACGTAAAATTCAATACACTATTTTTAACAAATTTCAAACCACTTTTTAACATTTTAAATGATATTGTTAGAATATAAGTGGCCAAAAAAGATTTCATGAAAGGTTTGGATTCAAGAATAAAAAAAAAAATACACCGAATTCTTTAAATATCTATTATCGTGGGTTATCGGGCAACTCACTTAGTGGTTAAGTAATCAGTAGACCTCGGAATTTTAGATACAAAAAAGTGATTATTTAGGCACCTAAAATATGTAACAAAATTATGAAATTCGACATTATTAGGTATGAAAAGTGACGTTTTAAGCACTTAAAATATGTTACAAAATGATTATACCAGACATTTAAAGATATTAGAAACAAAATATTATGTTTTTGGCATCTAAAACTGTTCTTAAAAGGATTAATTTAAGCATTTTTATAATTCAGGTAAGACAAGTATTTTAGATTTATGAGGTTGACTACTAGCATATTATTTTATTCACTTTCATAATTAAACAGCACCGTGTATAATCACGTTTCGAACTGAATCGCACGTACAAAGAGAAGAAACTCCCGAATTATCCTTTTTGCTTTCTATGGGTTCTTGGGCCTACTTCGTATATAGTAAAATTTGCCTTTCCGACAGACTTTTGCCTGACCTCGCCTGGATTGCGTAGACGGCGGCGATAAGCCTCAACCTGTCAACTGCGCAGCTGCGCAGAGAATGGGTGCAATAACTGCACCCATTCCATTCCATTGCCATGACACAAATACTTTCCAGAATTTCCCGAAACGCGAATATTCACCGATCAACGTACACGCAGTCGACTACACGCCGAAATCTCTCACCCAACTCACTAATAATTGTATAAGAAGTGCACGCTGATCGAAGACGAGCGTGAAAAATTCTCCTTACGTGCGGTGTGTTGTTGGGTGAGGGATTTCGGTGCGCAGTCGACAGCGTGTTCGTTGATCTGGGAATATTCGCGTTTTGGGAAATTCTGGAAAGTATTTGCGTCATGGCATAGGAGCTGACCATAAATTACATAACGCAAATTTCGAGTATTTTCAATACCCCCCTTCCCCTTGTAACACAATTCCCTATCTCTGTGGAACGCAGCGTAACGCTGTCTCAGACCCCCTCCCACCCCCTTTAGCGTTACGTAATTTATGGATGACCCCATAGCAAATTTAAAAAATGAGTAATAAAAATATGATAATTCTTTGAAATTACTTGTTTTAGGCTAACAAAATATCAAAATAGGCATCAACCGCCCTTTTAGGAGATTTTAGGCACTATGAGATGCTTTCAGATCAATTTCTTTCATGACTCGTTAACATCAATTATTTTCCAGCATCTCCTAAAGAAACTAAATAGGCATTTGTCCTAAAATCCGAGGTCTAGTAATCAGAAAGGGAGGTGCTACGAAGCATTAAAATTCATATGTGTTTTAGCCAATCCCAATAACGCACTATTTTCTCTCTTGCAAAAGTGTTTGGGGTCCCCCATAAATTACGTTACGTAAATTTGCATTATTTTGAATCCCTTTTCTCTCTGCAATGCGCGTTTGCACCCCCCCTACATAATTCCGTATCCCTTGCGACCCCATTTGTTATTATGTTTTTTATGTACATGTAGTTATACCATGCAATATTATTGTTTAAATAATTACATAATTCGAATATAAATAAATATTTAAATGAATTTTGCCAGGTAAAGGAAGGTAAACAAAAACTCTAAGCCTTTTGGGGGCGGGCATGGCCCCCGTGCCACCCCACCTCATCCCACCTCACCCCACCCCACCTCACCTCACCTCACCTCACCCCACCCCACCTCACCCCACCTCACCTCACCTCACCCCACCCCACCCCATCTCACCCCACCCCATCTCACCCAACCTCACCTCACACCACCTCACCCAACCCCACCTCACACCACCTCACTCAACCCCACCTCACCCAACCCCACCTCACCCAACCCCACCTCACCCAACCCCACCTCACTCAACCCCACCTCACCCCACCCCACCCCACCCCACCCCACCTCACCCCACCCTCACCCGGATCCACCAGGAGCTCAGTGTCATCTCAAGGGGTCTCAGCTTCCTCAGTTCGGTGAGTGGAGGTCACATGAAGAGGAAGGCCCTAAGCCTACGAGACACGCGTTACGTCTTACGCTGTTGGGTTTGTCGAAGTTCACGTATGGCGAAATATTAAAATAGCTATTAAATTATTTCTTGATTTTAATGGGAGAATGTTAAAATCATCAAAATATTATTTTTTATCTCAAGAGTTCTCCCTTAGTAATATTTTTTGTCAACAAATGCTACAAATTGCTAACCCTTAATTTTAATAGTGCTGTAAGTGCTCAATTCTACCATCGCTATCTATTGACTATTGTTGTCTAAAACGCTTTTTGTTCTCTTCTTTCCAGGTGAGTTATCCTGATGCTATAAAAAGCCGTGACGCACGTTTGCCGGCCCAAGCTGACTTCGGTGAGTGTGAAAATCTCGGCTTCTTTTATTGGACTTCGTTCCGTTGATGAAGGCAGAAGGGGGTACGTCATGAATTGCAAAACGGAAACAATGAGAGAGCTCGTACTATAAAACGATACGAAGTCCATATTTCGATGGCATTATTTTATCTGTCATACGTAATGCGCAGTTCGCAAGACTAGTGTTTGCGGGCTAGATTATTCGTTTTTATGTAAACAAATGCACATTGCAGACATGAATTATTTGGTGAAATAAGAACAAATGTTTATTCTACTATTTTTTTAATTGACCCAGTGACCATGAATGTTTCACATACATACTGTTCTTATTTGCGGGATTATTAACTTATAATTGGCATACTACTGTTTAGAAGTAGAGTATTTTTAAAAGATAATATTTATGAATATTGTATTTTTTAGCGATTACTGAATTAATAATTATCTTGAAAACGAACTGAGATTCTTGACACATGCATAATTCAACGACTTGTAATTCTAGTGTGTTGTCCAGCGATGAGTATGTGTGTTCTCTTCCTTTTTTGGGGAGGGGCTAAGGCAGTTTACCGCGCAAATCTATTTATGTGCTTCCTTTGATTCGCGGCAGTGACAGGGGAAATGCATTTGGCGAACGGGATTTGATTATTTCGTGTTTCCGGGTGAGTAAAGTGATAGGATTATTCGTCCCGTAAGTGCAGTGCATGTTTTTACTCGTCCGCTTGTGGAATATTCCCATCCAAGTTATCTCCCACCAACGAGGCACCGCCCCGCCGGAACAGGCTTAAAGCTCTCGGCATGTGTAGTAGTGTAGTACATGTTAGTGTGTGTGTGTTGTGTGTGTGTGTAAGGGGTGAGGATAGGACAATGTGTAAGGGGCGAGGATAGGACAAGGAAGAGAGAGGAAACATATCGCGCGGCCCGTGGCCCATTTGTTAGGGTACTGCTCCGGCATTCGCCTGGTTGATCGGAGAAACCACGGAAAACTACCTATCAGAGCAGCAGGCCGCTAGAATTCTCCTCCAGACAGCGCCGCTAGAATTCTCCTCCAGACAGCGCATGAACCCGATCTACTAGCTAGTGTGGAAAATCGTGTCACCATCGGCCCTCGAACTTTAGCACCTCCCGGGTCAGGGACACCGCAGTGACATCAGTTGATATCCCTAGGCCACTCAATCCTGTACGAACGGGAGTAATGCTAAGGAAATGAACAAACAGAATAAATGAAGACTCAATGGCGTTATGTAGGATTGAGACCATATTTCACGTGTTTACTACAATCCTCATCTTGCCGCCTAGGGCTGTCAATAGTAAAAATTTTTAATATTTAATCAAACTTCGGAAACTACACCCGACTTTTAGGCCTCCACATTTCTTCAAAGAGTGTTTGAGAACGTCTGACTCTGCGTTATGAAAGAAACGTTGACTAAAGGGGTCGAGGTGTTTCAAATGCTGGATCGTGGGAAACGAACAGCATTGACTCTGCCATAATACTGGTTGTACGACGACGGGCCAGCGCAGGGACAGTCAGCATTTAAAGGAGGAAGCTTGGATGAAGTGCAAGTTCAGGGGATTCTAATACAGTAAACCAGTGTTGTCAGGGTCGATGCCACGAGCGGGAGTCCGTGGCACGAGTGCCACGGCGAAATCGCCCCTTCACGAAGTTCGTCACCCCGCTACCAGACACAATGCCATCCCTATTGTAAAACGGCGGGGTTAGTAATAGTTTCCTTTCCCGACGCTAGTTGCACAGAGTAGCTCAAGGCACGCTACGGAGCCACGACGCGTGCCACTGCCGCCAGTAGAAGACCTTGACACCTCTGCAATAAACCCTCGTTATCACGAACTCGCTTAACACGAATTTCGCCGTAACACGAACGAAACTTCGGTCCCGGCAAGGGATTACGTTAATTCGGACATTTATAATACTCGGATAACAGAACTTTGTATATAACGAACTCCGATTGATTCGGTCCCTTGGAATTCGGGTTAATGAAGGTTTACTGCAGTTTTTGTTTTACGTTTCTGAGGGTGCAGTGATTGAACAAGTTAGAGGGACGTCGTTTCATTCACGAGAAATGGAGGGAACTTCCTTCTTGTTGGAAGAAGGTGGTGAAGTTCTCAGCAAACTATTACACGAATCGCACCGAAAGACTAAAAAGACAAAAGGCAAGGTGCGTATGGCCTTTGTTATATAGTAGAATTACGGTAATCCGAGGTTGAATTAGGGCTGATTATACCTCCGTATACAAAAAAACTCGGATTACGCGGAAAAAGAAAATTCATTAAGTAATTTTCAACTACAATGTAAAACGAAGTAAAAATTTAATTTGCAGATTCTGTTAAGGTTACAAACACATACACACATAAATACAAAGTTTCAAATTACAGGAGGCCTACTGTAGTAACGCACGTACAGTGAACAAAACAATTAGCGGGAACCTATCACAATGTAGCGGGCTGACTGGCAGACACTGGCGCCGACCGCCGCACACGTGATCTCCAACCCAGTGTTGCCAACCCGTCAAGAGTCAACTCTATTAGAGTACTAGATTGTCGTCGCCCCTTTGCTTATTTGGGTGACTTGGCGCACATCAGTTCTTCTTCTTCTTCTTCTTTCACCTCGAATTGGTGAGGTTCGGATTACCGCGACTACTAATTTCCTCTTCGATTCTGACAAGACCAGAAAGATTACAATCTCGTCGCTAAGGTACTCCATGAGAAGTTTTCTAAAGTTTCAGTCCTGGTGCTTCAAAGGTTGTCATACTGTGACGCTGTGTTTACATTTCAAATCTAATATGAGAACAGAGGGGGCTATTTGAAGACACGAAACATTGGAAAGATTTAGGTTATGGCATGAATCATGCTAGTATTACAGTCATAATCAATTGAAAGGTTCACGGCAAGTTCACGGCAGATTAATCAGTTAATTAATCATAAATTAAAAACACTATTTTTCATTGCGTCCCATGGTATAAACTTGCTCTTGGTCTGACTTTTAGTTTTTCAAATGATTGTGACATATTTTCTTGTTGAGTACCTTTAATATTTTTACGTTTTATATTTTAAACTCGTTAATGTTTTAACTCCAAGTTGCTTTTTATGCCCTTTCAATTTACAATTGTATGATTGCCATATATGTCTGTTTCAACCTGAAGTTGCGACCTATTACGTTACTAAACGTCATGTATTTTAATGTGATTAGTTAAGTTTTCTTTTATGAAAAAAAAATTGTTTTGATGGTAAACAGGAGGGGGAGGGAGAGAGAAACCTCTCGTCGAGAATACATAATTTGTATGGTCCCTTTCAAGAATGCAGTTATATTTTATTACTTAAATTATAATTCTCTGTAATACGTTTTATTGATACAGTAACTGATCATGTCAGTTGAGCTACGAACCAAAAAAATCCAAAAACCTAATGGTATAATATCATATATATTTATATAACAATATTCATTTGACAGAAATTTTAACTTAAAATAAAAACTACCTATTTGTACCTGAAGATGGAGAGACACTCGATCTCCGAAACGTGAAATGGAATAAACTATTACAATTGTTTACAAATAATTACAATTGTTTTTAAGAAGTGTATGTTACAGTTGCAAGAGAAATGAATGACTTAAAATTGGATTTGGAAACTATCTAGAACACGCAATAGTACCGCGTACATTGTTGTACATTAAGAACTACAAATTAACCATACCCGAGATGAAAATTATTTGCATAAAACTCTAAGCGAAACCGCGCGAACACTGATAAAACACTCCTACTCTCTAACAGTTACATCATCCAGTTCTAACGTAATGTTCTAAAAATCTCTTTATTGTCGGGAGAAGGACACATCGCAGGAAAATCCGGGTAGGAAGCCGACTGCCGGTCTAGCGCACTCGCCTGCCGGCGGCCGATCGCCAAGTGTTGTGTGTGAGAGAGGGAGAGGGAGAGAGAGTGTGTGGCGCGATGAGTGACGCTGCGGCGGCGGCGGCGGTAGCCTTATCACAGCTGTTGTGCAGTGGCGCGATAACTGCCTCGCGGTCGCAGAGGGGAAGGAGGAGGGGGAGACCGGCGTGCCGTCTGGTGGCTGACGCCGGAAGCTCCGAGCAAACGAATTGCGTAGTTGTGATGCGACGTCGACCAAAAAAACATCGATGTTAACAAAACCATCGACCAAAATTCACTGATGGTTTTAAACGTCGAGTTTTTTAAGCTGGTTTAGTAACCCCTATCATTAAATTCGTGCGCAAAGAAATTGACATTGTTCGATGAAGGTAGTGCAAACATGTGGTCGTGTGGTTCGAGCACAAGGCTTCAGTTCGTTAATATTCTGACATCAACAAAGGATTAAAGGGATTTTTCATCCATTAACGAAACGTCGAAAACATAGGGAAAAGAAACACATCAAGCACAAAACATCGATGTTAGAAAAAAAACTTCAATACATCGATGTTTAAAACATCGATTTTTATAGGAACATCCATGTTTTGAAAACATCGGCATCGATGTCTCATCCCTATTGCGTAGTCGGGTTTCAGCCATTCCAGTGTTTTGCGCAGGAATTATTAATTAGGGTGCGGTCAGAGAATTTAAAGTCGTGGTACAATTTAGGCCAACATAAATTCATCAAGATCATTGGTTGGGCAATAGTTTTAGTGAAGTTTTTTGAACTAATGAAAAAGAAAAAAATATTAAATTTTTTGGTATAGAATGTAGATGTAAAGGAATATATTTATAATGTAAACGTGAAAATTGCAAAAAAAATTAATCGTTGATCCGTGTTACTGGTATTATGCATGATATGGCACGTACATCCATGACGTCAGTGTTGTTTTTTTTTTTATTTTCCACGTAGTGTCGTCTATTATTTTTGGATTTAAAATGTAAACAAGCTCGAGAATGGGATACAACACAAAGTAAAATGGTGTCAAAAGGTCGATTATTGTTGTAATTTTTGACAAAGACTGCAATGAAAATAGAATTTTATTCCTAAATCAAATCTCCCTTTTAAAATTCTAGAAAATATTTGAAAACTAGAAAAATCATTTAATTTTAAAAACCATAGGCCCTTAGATTGGATGATGTTAACGGTTTACTGTACAAACTTTGAAGAAATGAAGACTATGTGATTAACAATTAGTTTACGTATATATTTTATGTATATTTTAATAATCTTATCCACTTTTTTTCTGGGCGGGGGCTTCGCGTTGGATGGGGGCAATATTTGCTTGCAGGTTAAAATCTGGCCCTGCACTCCCCTCTCGTGTATGACTGGATAGGCGATACATGGGCCAGTGTTGAAAGTTCTTACAAAATGAGAGGAATTTTTATAAAGCCAACTTTTGCAAACCTACTACTCTTTATTTTTTTACGTTTATTTACAGTTTGTTCATACATGAGAACTGTAAGTAAAGTTGACTAGATAATTAACATCGCTAATTAGTACCTCTCCATTAATACGGTTGATACCAGAATCTGTGAGGCAAATCTAGAGTCTTAAATATTTTAAGACCATCTTATTTCTAAACTGTTATCTAGCAAATTTATGGCTAAGAGACGATGCCAGGCGGCGTGACGGAGGCACAGATAGGCGTTGTGACGCAAATGACGAGGACGATGTGATAGTTGAGATCGCTGATCTCTGTATTTTACCGAGTGCATGAACCTGACCTCTCCAAGGACGCTACCATTGCGTGGGTTTGGGGGCAAAATCAATAAGGCGGATCGATTGACATGGCTTCCTCCATAATTTTGACAGAAATTGTCATTTGTGGAGCTTATTTATAATTATTTTTTGAATTAAATAGATATTGGATTTTGTAATTAAATAGGGAAGGGAGATTGATTATTGCAGTTACTACAGATTTTGGTGTTTCGTTAAATAAAATTCTGCAAAATCTATCACAATCCAAAATCAAGTGAAATATGATACCTTTACATTTAAAAATAAATGTTTAACATCGTTAACGATACTGTCGAATTTAACTTGAGAAAGTATAGACAAGTTCCTGAAAATGGATAGTTATTAGCTAAAGAAGAAACATTTCCTGTGTTAATCATAACGGAGAAAACTTCTCACTTATATGTAGCAAATTATTATTGACTATTCCACTCCTCAAATTAAAACAGAAGTGTTTAACTATACGTACACATTCCCCAATGTGAGCTGTGTATCTAAAAAAAAGTTAATCGTTTTTTCTATCCGATATTTCTTACCACTTTTCCCTTCCGACCAATCATAAACTGTGACTCATCTCTCTTAGGAGGCGAATAAACCGCGTATGTACTGTAACATAACATCTTTGATTTTAACATAGCTTTCTATTATTTTCAATATTTGGCACATTTTGGAACTGTCGGACATTATTTAATTCGTGGAATAGTCCTGTTAAATACCACTCGTGCTGTGGAAATTCTCAGATCAATTCCCCCCTCGCTTCGCGAGTTGGGGCTTTATCTACAATATCCAAAGCACTCGTGGTATTACCTATGATAAACTGTCAGCTTTTTCTTGGTTCTTCATAGCCAGAAGGCCTTTTCGTACAAGTAGCAAGTAGTCCTTTAAATTCCTTACATCGACAGGTCTCGGAGACTTGTATTGCAAACTCATTTACATTTCACCAAATCCATTGTTCCGATTACCCCCATTGGGTCAACGGGTTGCGGACTCGCCTCCAAAGGCTGCGATGTCCGCCATGGTGCCGATGACCGACATTTGGCGGATGTGAGGCTTCGAAAAAATATGCAGGAAGATCAAGGATCACCCGAATGGGAATTTGACTAGCCCTGTGTTCCTTACATTAACATCTCTCTGACCTGTTCGTTTCGGGCGGATAACCTTTGGTGAGAATAGTGTCAATGAGTTTTGGTCGGTATTTAAATGAAATTCTTCGACCAGTCAGAAATGTGGGGCGGTTAAAACACTCGGATGAATTCAAGGTTATTTTCTCGCCGTTTTTCTTTGTGTGGAGTGCGAATACAAGGGAACTTACAACCAATAAAATATAATATACTCCCAAAATATTATCGCTAAAGCACTAGTATATTCTTTCTCCTTTACAATAAGCAACAATACAATATCATGGACACTGTTAAACAGTTAAATATCGTGGGCTGAATGTAGATACAAAACTGAACTAGAATTCCCACATTACAGTTAAAACACAACAAGAAAAATGCAAAATAGCGCAATTAAAACCTCTCACAAACTCCAAAAGCTGCCTATCGATAGGGAATGCCATCACATTATACTAATCGATAATCAGCCCCGTAATGTTAGACGCATGCCCCGTTTGGACTAATGCATTAGCTGCAACCATAAATCAACTGCTAACAATACAAAATAGATTTCTCGGAATAGGAACTCACGCTCCACAGTTTATATCCAACAAGCAATTACACAAAGGACGGGATAATACCCCCATCACTAAACACATAGCCCACCTCTCCAATAACTTTTACCCAAACATCAACCGTATACTGTATTCCACATGCTTCTTCGTCTTCTTCTTCGTCTTTCCTTTTGTGCCTTTCAGTGTCGGCATACCATACGCTATCCAATATACCCTCGCCTCAGCATACCAAACTCCAACTGAATCGAAAAGCCGATACCCATTTGACGCCTTACTAAACATATTCGCAAACTGTTGTTAATAGTAGGTGCTGATAACGACCTACTTCTTGTTATATTTAAGAGTTGGCTCTAAGATTAGGAAATAAGAATAATTGTCAGTCAACTAGTTCGTATGTAAAAGTGTATCTGAACTATTTCCGAAAGAAAAATGTATAAAGAAAACGAGGGAGTTTTTGCACAGCCTGTCGTGGATATGACGCACATTAGAAGCAAGTACGTGACCTGTCTCGTTTAAATTCCCAAAAGCGTTTTGGACATTGTTCTAAGACAGCAGCTCTGCTGCTTGATTAGGCTTTTAGTTGACCCTTCTCCCCCCCTCCTCGGCCCAACATACACATACCTCAGTGAAAATCACATATAAATAAAAATTAGTCAAAAGGAATTCCCCCTAATAGCAGCACGTGCCCCTTTGTTTGTACAAACACAACTCCGTAAATAATTAAACCTACCACTTATCTCCCACCACATAGCCCATCTATGTAATAACTTCTCTTCAATCATAATTTCAATAGCCCAAGCCGCTCACTATAATCTAGCATCCATGAACTATTTTCCCACCCGCATCAAAAACATTCCCATTAAAAGCACAAAATGAAATGTAAAAGTATTGCCAGCCTAATTTCGCAGATCTAGACATCAGAATGTCTCAGCATCTTTTCAACAAACTAACGTATTGGGTAATTCATACTACTACATTTTGATATTATTCTGCAAGTACGTGCTGTATTGCAAGGGATTTTCTAGAAATTTCCGAGATCCGGTGCTCTTTTTAGGCTATTAAGTTCCGCCATGATAGGGATAATGTTTGAACTCGCCACACGCAATTTTGATATTATTCTGCAAGTACATGCTGTAGTGCAAGGGATTTTCTAGAAATTTCCAAGATCCGGTGCTCTTTTTAGGCTATTAAGTTCCGCCATGACAAGGATAATGTTTGAACTCGCCACACGCAAAGCGTGCATTGCTTACTGCTCTTGTACATTTTATTGCTGGATGAAGAATAAGCTTCATATCCGAACGCATTCGTACGGATTAACCGTGTGTTTACCTCCGGAACGTCATCCCCGGGAGCTGGTGATGCAACAATCGAAAAGCGGCCATGGAAACCAGTCGAATGTTAGCTTTATTAGGTTAGGAACTCGCCTCAATGTTTGGCCCAAATGAGAAATTCCGTATGTGATCCGGCATCCCCCGCTTCGTAATCACGTCCAAATTCTACGTCGCGGCTCCCGTCTCCTGGGCAGCTCAAAGATGAAGAAAAAGGTAACGTGTTTAGGTTACGGCGCTTTTGTATCTGCTCGCGCTAGTGGTCAGTAGTTGTCAGTAGGGAGTTTGTGCCACCTCGAACGTTAAGCACTGTCGATCTTCTGCTCATGCGCAGTTCAAGTTTCGCATGACTTTAGTGCATCTGCGCAAGCACAGAAGATCGATAGTGGTAAACGTTCGAGGTGGCACAAACTCTCTAGTATTGCTTGCGTGACACGGTTTTAAGAAACGAGTTCCGTCGTTCTTTATAATGCTGGTCGTCTGCACGCTACGGGATTCTGAGGCCTGTCGCCCTGCCGCTGTTGAAACTGCTCAGAAAACACTTGGGCCAGCCATGTGAAGAGGTGTTCAGTAGATAATTATGCGAATCAGTGTGATCTACAGTCTGTACATACAGTTACGGAGTTAGCAGTACCTTCCCCTTTGGTACGTCCCTACACGTTTCTCGCATTTTATAGCAGGTTTGCTAAGTTTGGTCGCTATATGATTCGTCAGTGCTGTCTTGGGAAGTGGGGGTATAAATTCGTACCTGTCGAGGCAGAACTGTGGTGGTTGAAAACCCAACTGCCCCAGCGGGTATTAACGGTGCACGTTTTTGTTGTTATTATTACTATTATTAACTTCAATGTACTCCTGTCCTTAAGGCCGTACAGATTGTGTTTACGTATTGTTTGGAGTTAATGCTCGGGAAGTTTTCCACATTGCACCGCTGAGCATGTAAGTTTGGGTAAATGATTTCATTTATTGTTTAAAACTATTTTATTGCTAAGAATCTGAGATATTTAGATGGTGACGTGTGAGGAGCATCTAGGGAAGTCGTGTAGGTGATGGGAGATTTCATCCCAAGCTGAAAATTGGGGTCAAATTAGAAGAATAGAGATAGGAAAAGAAACTATGCGTTAGGTGAATAGTCATTTAAAGTATTTATGTGGAAGTCTGTACGTAGTTGGGGGTTGCCTGGTGCACCTACTGCTAATCCAATGTATCGGTTTTGCAGAACTTGAAATTTTCGTAATGATATTCCTTGATGCTTCTCCCCACACTGGGCAGATACGCATGTGTTCATGAGCACTCATCTCGCTATATATAAGAGAAGTCGGTTCTGTCTACGATAGGGCATATTGCATCAGATCTTTACCTCCTTTTTCGATACAAAATAATTTCAACTACAGGTGAGCGAACATATCTGTTTACTAGTTGTCTTTTTTGTCACCAACGCTTGTTGCTATTTTATTAGTAATTACCTTATTATTGTTGATGATGATAATAATTCAACTAATGTTGGTGAAGGAATGGTGGGTAGAAGTTCCGGGGTTCAAGGAAACTTGCGCTTGTTATTTGCAGCTCAGCCTCGAAACGATTCTATTGACATGCAGACAGTGCCAAACGGGTGTGTCTAGGAAACTTGAACTGGGCACTCCTCCGCGGTTTTATTGCTTAGCAGTTGCGAACACAGTCACGTGGAGGAAAATACTTTCTTGAAACTCGATGGAACATTTACAACGAACCTTATATTTGTATTCGTCTTTTTATTTGTACTTTTTTATTCATCTTTTTTCTATTAATTGTTTGAAATGTCGCTTACCTAACATCCGATCAAATGACAGAAAGATGTTTCTGCGAACGTATTCGCTGACATTTCTTAAATTACGAAGCACATCTTCTTGTGAATATTCGTCGAAGATTACGACGAAACTTTATATTTTAGAGATGTTGACCACTTCCTTGAATGAGTGAGTGTGTAAAACGAAACACCTTCGAAAACAGACACTTCCTTTGAAAAAAGTTCCAAATAAAATAGGTGTCGATTTTTTCAGTTCCAGGAAATGACTGTTGAAACCAGACGATTCAGTTAACTGGCGAATTTTATTAGAGCTGTTGCGAATTGAATGTGCGTTAAGTACATGAGAGTTATTCATCAAAAATTCAATGAACATAGTTCCATTTAAACAATTTACTATAAATTTTGCAAATAGTAAATATTATCCGTAGTAAACATCGATGTACTGTAAACAAAACTGACTCTGTTGAACAGTATTACAGTAATGCGCAGTTGTGCACATTAAATCGGACGCAAATTTCCCCATTTTTAAAACAATAAGAGATGAAGTCTTTTACTTTTCTTCTGACTAGCTGAACCCTTGCGATCGTATCGCACAAAAGGGAGAACTATGGAAAAGTTACACCAGAAAAGGTCGATATAAGAAAAAGACACGAACTATAAGAAAAAAAAATCACCAAAATATTGTTTCTTGTCGATCAGTTCTTCCATATACGCACTACACTACCTCACATGCGGGGAGGGTAGTCGGGAACGTAGAGCATGTCGCGGCTGGGGCGGTGCCCCTCTGGTGAGAGATACCTGGTTGGGAAATCTCCCTGTAGCCGACGTGTAGGTCGGCGCCGGGTCTGGAAATCCAGCAGGGAGGGGGAGATCACCGCCGCCTCCTGCGATGAAAGCATGCACTACACTCACGGGACTAGTGGCCGTAGCAGCTGACGCGCCCCGAATCGCTAATCAATCGATTGGTCAACCAGGACTTGGTCTCGCCGCGGCGTCTCCCGGCAGGCAAGTGCGTACCTTTAACGAGTAAGTTCCGTCTGTCTATTCGCTTTTGGACGCTCAAAGCCTGGCTCTGTGCAGCTGCCAGCGACGGCAATGTGTGTGTGTGTGTGTGTGTGTGTGTGTGTTTGTGTGCGCGCTCTGCGTACATCACCAGTTAATGGTTGCGCCGTCACGGCACATAGACTTCGGCATGCATGGCGTGGCGTGGCGTGGCAAGTGGCAGCCGATCGACCGGCCCGGCCAGCGAGTTCCAATGACCTTCGATGAGTCGAGACCTCTACTCCTCCTCCTCCTCCCCCCACTCCATCGCGCTCCCAGGTCGTCCCGGTATTCCTTTAGCGGAGACGGCGGGAAGGGGGTATACGCTATTCATAGGCCGATTGCGTTGTCCGCCTGCCGCGTCGAAAGTAATGGTCGGCCCGAAAAGAGAGAGCGGATGCCCAAAAGAAGAGATGAAAAGGAGGAAGGGGAAGGAAATTAAACCAAAAAAATCTTAGATATATTGCGGTCGAGACCGTGGAATGAAAGAGCGGCCTGATGTACAGAAATAGCGTGTGAGTGGGACTGGAGCTCCTTTCCAGGGAGTAGTTTCGCGGGGATATTTCGGAAATTGGATAGCGAGGTCGAGTTCAGTCGCTGTCTGTAGGACAATTCTAGCGGCCGGCTGCTCTCTTGATTGGTAGTTTTCCGTGGTTTATCCGATCAACACCAGGCGAATGCCGGAGCAGTACCTTAACAAACGGGCCACGAACCGCGCGCGATCTTTCTTTTCCACTTCCTTATCCCTCATACACACTTATACTGACATGCACTACACTACCGCACATGCCGGGAGACCGGTCGGGAGCTCAGAGCTTGTCCCGGCTGGGGCGGTGCCCCGCTGGTGGGAGATACCTGGCTAGGGAAAGCCCCGCTAGCTGACGGTAGGGCGGACCCTGCGGTGCAAGTTCGCCGCCATTCTAGTGAGGATAACACATGCACTGCACGTACGGGACTAATTATCTAAGCAGTTGACGTACCCGGAATCACTAATCAATCAAAACCAAAGGTATATTCCATTTCCCATTGTGGTTATATATTTTTTTTACAATATCAAGCTAACATTTTTTTTCAAATGTTCAGAAAACGGAGAGCCACGAATATACTGGCGGAATGCAAACTGTAGTAGTGTATCGTGTCATCATGAGTGACAAAGAAGAATATTATTGATGGTAATTAAGGAGCCGTGTTAATTTCTCCTTTGAACGCCGAAACAGTTTTCGTCAAACATTTATCGTTTCTTTTATATACAAATATTATTTACTCTACTAGACGAAAACTAATAAATTACTTGGGTTAATACAAAAGCCGAAACTTCTAGATTTTAAGAAAATCGGATGAAAGCAAGAAATCTTAAAATATAGAATTGGAAAGTTCCAAAATATATTTTCACGTTTGGGCGTAGAAAAGAACGCTAATTGTTCCTACTTTCTTATAAAATCAGATGACATCGAGTATTTGGTAGTGCAACAAAAGCATACATTTGCAAACATACGACGAAACTTGGGAACTGTTTGTGGAAACATTAAAGCACTATATAGATATCAAATTTAAAATGTTATTTAGTCTTTTTATATTTTTTTCTGTACGAATATGCTTCTCTTCTATTATTTTTCATACGAGCATTCGACGCACACTATCGCATCGTTATTTTCAGCGTAACGAAAGTGCCACTATCCGTTGATCGTGGGATGCCATTCTATTATCAGTGCTTCGTAGAGCTGCATCGACCATAAACTCGAGCTTCATTTGCTCATAACCAGAATTGGTTGGGTTCTTTGCAGGTCAGTAATGTATGTACAATTGTATTTGCCGAATGATCGAGTAGATCAAATTGGAAATAAAGCAGATGTATAATAATAATAATAATAATAATAATAATAATAATAATAATAATAATAATAATAATAATAATAATACCAAGTTAATAATACCAAGTTACCAATACATCGTTACCAAGGAGGCAGAGAAACGTCTTAAATACAAGAGTTTGGAAATCGAGATCAGCCGAATGTGGGGCGTAAAAGCACAGGTCGTCCCGATAGTTATCGGTGCTCTGGGATTTGTTCCGCAAAATTTGAGTAAGAACTTGTCTAAACTCTCTGGTAATTCAAAAGACTGGGAAGTGCAAGAAATTGCTTTATTTGGAACAGCCGGCATTTTGCGTAAAGTATTGTAGAGGCACTGATAGTCACCGGATCTGCTCCTTAGGTAGCTGGTTGCAACCTGGAGTAGATTTTATATTCAGCCGACTCATAACATCTTTAGTCTTGTAATGGAAAAATAATGATGATAATAATAATAATAATAATAATAATAATAATAATAATAATAATAATAATAATAATAATTTGCTCGTAACGATTAATGTTCGTTGCACCCCCATCAGCAGCGCGCTGGGATACCGATCTGAAAGTTGGAAAGAGTTCTCTCGTGGAGTTTTAAGTTTGCGCTCCCTTCATTTTCCGCTAAGTGCGTCGATGTAACTCCCTTCCGCGTATTTTAATGTCTGCCGGTTGCCGCCGATTTGCCTCTTGTCCTTTCGCCGCTCTCTTTTAGTGCTCTATTTACGATCACGGCGCGCAGAGAGGTAGCCGAGTGGTTTATCGGCTAGTGAAAACGAGATCGGAAACGCCGGTCTCGCTTTCAATTTAGGTCGCAGTCGCCGCGGAACTGTGCAGAGGAGAGGCTAGGCGTCGTGTGATTGGCCGGTGCGCGAATTAACTAGGTCTGTTTATCTTTGTCGCACTGAGTGACGATGTTACTAAACCTGCACCGTGGACCGTGACTGCCTCCTGAGGGCAATCTAGTATTGCGGGGAAGGAATTTAATGATTTTGAAAATCTTCGATAAAAATTAGATTCCACTAGGCCGGAATCGAATCCGGTGAATACCTTCCAGTTTATTTTTTTTAATTTTTTTATTTTAATTACGCATTGTTGTGTGATGAAATAATAGTACATTGTAATTTCTTATTTTTTAGGAATAATTTTTGATGACAAAAAAAAATTAATGTTAAGAGTAAGTCTGGGAGTATTCCAAGAGTAGTACAAACCTTTATTTTGTGGGAGTGCTGACGCGGATTTAATATTGTTCTTGAATGTTTCACAATCTGCTGTCGACATTAACATTTTAAACACCGAAACGCTGAGGATTTGATAATCCTTACTCGTTTCGACTGTTTCCCATAATCATTTGGACCTTCACGTACGTACAGAGAAATAAAGCGAGTGAAGTACTTTGTGCTCCATTCCGGTAATGATACTTTCATTGGATACGATTTTTTATATCAACATAAGATTCCTGTGGAAATCGATACATTTCTTCAAATTCGATTCAGATATCGATGGTTCCGTTGGACACGTTTGGATTTGCCATCATTGGCACCACTGTGTAAGAGTAGGTACTCATTTTAATACGATTCGTTTGCGAATCGACATTTTTCTTGTGATTCGATTGCAGTAACGATATTCCGACGTTTCGATTCCGAAGTCGATTGTCTTCCAGGAATCGAATGTCCGTTTCTTACACATTTATTTACACAGGCTGTTGTCGTGTGATCAGCTGTTAAGTGTTATCCAATCGGGAGCTTAAACGTCACTACTGGAGGAGTCATCCAATCTCCCGATTGGATGACACCGTGACAGCTGATTTACGTGAACGACTCGATGTTGAAGCGAAGTACGATTGAGCAAAGTCGGCGCCGTAGCGAGCAAAAAGGTCTATATAGTGTAAATAGTGAAGTGTGTATGAATGAGTTTTGTTTATATAGTTTTGTAAATATTTTTCAGTTCAATTAAATAACGTGTTTAAACTAACGAGAGCCCAAAGAGGCACTGTATACTGGTTTTTAATTTAGAATAGTTAGTTCGTTTAAGATAATTAGCCCTCCCGAAACTCCACAAGCCCAATCGGCTGGAGTAAACATGTAAATCGCAATAACTGAATAAATTCCCGCCTCTTCAGGGCAACTGGAGAGGTGGGGGGAAAGGCGAAGTGCAGGGCTTGACTCTGGGGGAGAAGTTGGTCCCGACGTCTGCCGCCCGGGAGCGGCGTCGAAGGGGGGGTGGCGCGGCGGGGCGGGGGAGGCGGGGCGAGGCGGCGCGCGGGGCGGGCTAACGAGTTTCGGCGAACGGCCGCGGGGCGCGGCTGGGCGCTGGCGTTCGTGACCGTCCCATTGTTCGCCAGCGGGGCGAGCGAGGGGCCGGAGGGGAGGGAGAGGGGCGGTGGAAGAGGGGAAGGCGGGGGCGGAGGGGGGAGGCGGAGACGGCCCCGACCTCACTTTTCCGCTCGTGAGCCTGCGGTTAGGCGCGTGCGCCCGCCTGCCCACCCGCCCGCCAGCGCGCTCTGTTGCAGCTACTGGAAGCGGTTGTGGTGGTGATCTAAAGCCAATTTGCGGGAGGGTTAACCGGGGTGTCGTGGTTCACTTGGAATCGGACGTAAAAGAACAAACGAAAGTGGCCAAATTATTACAGTTGAGTTATTGAATGAGCAGGGTTGCAACTCATTGGAAAACCGGGAAAAATCAGGGAATTTCGTTGTTTAGAAAAAAATCAGGGTATTTGTGGAAGAGTCAGTGGAAGACGGGGATAATGTTGAGGTGGTTATAGAACTAGATGTTATTCCTTAAAAACAATAGTGCAGCGTTATTTTTTTTTTGCTCAGCTCCTATTTGTTGAGTTTTTTAAATTGTACTTTATCACGACGAAACCAGATTAGTTTCAGACTTGCTTTAATTTTGTTTTTAAGTGTGTAATACTGTACTTTTTTTTTATCGGTTAAAACTTCTAAAAATGCTCTGGAAAATGGGGAAAAGTCAGGGAAATTGTTTCAGGAAATGAGTGACCACCTTGTAAAGACAATTTGCGGCAAGGTTACCGAGATGACATGATCTCATGGTGGTTCAGTTGGAATCGGACAATTTTAAAACAGTGGCTAAAATGTCAGAGTAGTGTTAATGAATGAGTATTCGTATATTTGCGATCATAGATCATGATAATAATTTGGGTGTACTGATTTGTAATTTTTTGCATGTTTTTTTCGTAATTCACATATTGGTCGTGAGGTGTGTTGAAAATCACGTTTAATCCATTCTTTCAGTTTCAATACCAATTTTCCTGACGCCAATGAGATGATTTTTGAGCTAATTTTTATGGCCTTCTTCAGTTTATTTTACTGTAAATGGAACATTTTCTATGGGGTACATGCCAGGGCTATTTGCAGACTTTCAGAGCACAGACTCAATGTATAATAATAATAATAATAATAATAATAATTATTATTATTATAGTAATAATAAATGTATTTCTTAGTGGCAAGGCCCAGGCCATGAAGCCTGCTTTTCTGCCTAACCACGTTTAATACATTATTTCATACTAGCTGAACCCGTGCGATTACATCGCACTGAAGGGATGCTTTCCGCTTCCAGCCACATGTAGAAATACACGTTGGCCACGTGGGTAATACCGCGTGCAAAGGCTTCTTGCCAGCTGGCGTATGCTAGACGAATTACATAAATACGTAGATATCACATAAAAGATATATAAGAACATACACAAAATTTTACATTGAACACTTACAACACAATTGATAAATAGTCGCACACATGTTTGTCTTAACGGAACGCACAACAGATTTCCGCTTCCCGCCGCTTCGATTCACATGCGACAACCACGTGAGTTCTCCTGTGGCGGATGGTGTGCGCATAACCGCCATCTTGACAGGCAGCGCGCGGAGGGCACGCTAACTATCCCAGCCGCAAAGTTCAAACAACAAAAGTTTCCTAGCATTTTATTAATAACGAAAAGCTTCGTGATTTGCAATATTTAGTGACCTCCATTCCTGATTTTTTTATCTTTTTTTTGGTACCTCATTTGTTAAAATCCGTTCACTATGAGCCGAGTAGGAGGGACAACAAATTCACGGTTTTAACGAAAATAATATATATGATACCATGAACATTTAGAGGGTCAGTTTTAGAAGTATAGATATTTTTTCACTTTCTTCCCTGTTGTGACATGAACATAGTCCTGCATCTATTTGTTTTCAAACCACTTATTTATTCGAAAAAACAATTGGTTCTTTTGGACCTCGAGGTATTGGTCGAGCCTCATTATACTATTTCCGGTACCATTAACAGACAAACCATTACTTTTTTTGGTCAGGTGCTTCCAAGGACAAATTAGCATCCGTTAAGTCAAGGAAACAGTATGCAGTCTAATACCTAATATGGCCATCTCTGGAAACAAAATGTGATTGGGAAACATAGTTTACATTGCATCCACGATGCTATTTCCTAACCCTGGAGTACACTGCGTATAGTGCTCATCTATGAGACTGTTTCAGACATTGATACTTTTATTTTTAAATTCGATATTCTAGCTAACCGAGACTTTCTATATCTTCCTGGTGCTCATTTGCGGCTAATCCAGTGTCACTTGTTTCAAGAATAGGGTGCATAGTGAACTATGAAGAAGCAGAAGTGTGCCTAACGTGTGAATGTAGTATTAATGACGTAATGTATCTCAGTGGTTATTTATTGCTGAGAAGTGTCCTCTAAGTCGATGTAAAAGTTGTATTAAAAATGTTTCTAACTGAACTTAAATAGAATCATTGAGAATAACGATTTGCAAAGCGTGTTTCAATTGAACACTTAGAAAACACGTATTCAAGAGAAAACGGATGTGACTAGTGTCTTGAGACATGCATCATGTACCGGCGTTACATTTCCAATCACGAACACTCCCTGATTAAGTACCGATATTTGTCTTTGATCTTTAAGTACCGGTATATCCAAAAGGCCCTCTTCCTCTTCCTATCATGTTTGGTAACTTGGACTTTGCCTTTTACTCTTCGGATTCACGATATCCAGGTTTGACTATGAAACGGTAAATGTTGGGCAAGTGCTTTGCCGTGACGTAAAATGGCTTGTTTTCGAGACCAGCGTTGTTCGGCCTGTGTGGGAAGCTTCCGACGTTTCGGTACACGATTCTCCTTCCAGGTATGGTCATTTCTGGGTGCACAGTAACAACAAAATAAAAACAATAATACCCAAAAAAAAAACTGGTTCAGTAACCAACTGAGCCATCACGTAACCTGGGACGAAGTGGAGGAACTTGTGTCAGTTGCGACAACAGCGCGTCGGTCGTCGAGTCGTGGAGTTGTTGAGAAACCGGAACTTTTCCTTCAAGACGAAGGGGACGGGAAGGAGACAGCCGAAAGCTCGACCGCGTGAGGTGGCTCAGGGCACCGACTGATGTCATTGCGGTGCGTCTGCCAAGGAGGTCCTAGGATTCGAGTCATGACGGTGGCAAGATTTTTGACACTAGGTAGAATTCACTCGCTGTCTGGAGGGGAATTCTAGCGGCTGGCTGCTCTGATCGGTAGTTTTCCTTGGTCTCTCTGATCAACGCCCGGTAGATATCGGAGCAGTATCTTGACTGGCCACGGACCTTTGTTCGCTCTTCCTTGCCGTGCCTTCGCCCCTTATTACACACATACACACACACACACACACACACACACACACACACACACACTGATATTCACACCGACCTGGGAGACCGGTCGGGAGTGTAGAGCTTGTCCCGGCTGGGGCGGTGCCTCGCTGATGGGAGATACCTGGTTGAGGAAAACCCCGGAAATCGACCTATAGGTCTCGCGACTGATGTCGCCATCCACCGCCACGTCCCGCGATAAAACATGTACTACGCTTTCGGGACTAACGACCAGAGCAGTTGACGCACCCGGTAACAAAATAATCAGTCGTTCCCGCAACTGAACTTTCGACGAAAGTTCCGTGCACGCGGGAGGCGGGCGAAAACATCCGTACCTCGAAGGCGGAAGGAAGTAGCTGCGCGGAAGAGGCCTTGAGATTTCGCGACTGGTTGGTAATAGGGGCAACCGGTTGTTGGAATACTCAATGGTTTTCCAAAGGCTACTCTCATCGACTCCTAAGGAAGGATTTGCTTTACTGATCCCCTTACGTTTTTCTTTGTAATGTACATCACGCTACATATTCATGACAAAAATAATGTCACGTAAATGACTTGCAGATCATTACGCACAGAACATGAACAAATGTTTGGGAAAAATTTACTTATTGTTAGATTTGTTTTACCTTGTGTGCCATTTTCATTTTTAATCTGGAATATTTACACATGCCAATTCTAGAAGACTTGCACAGATAATGTAGTTACATTTATGTCCAGAAGCAAAACAAGGGGCCATCTCGGCATTTGCTCAAATAATCAGGGAAACTGAACGAAAAACGTGATCGAGATGAGGCGAAGGCCCTATGGCAGCCCATGTGTTCCCCTCCGGGCGTTGATTCTATACAATGATTTAAATGTGGGGACGAGTTGACATTTCATCAGCTGGGACACGGTAATCCATTCGAAAGCTTCAATTCCATAAAATTACGTCGCAACGAAGCTCCCGATTGGATAACGGCATCTCACTTGATCAAACGACAGTTCGCCTTGCATTTGAATCGGAGTGTTATTTATTTTATTTATTTATTTACTTATTTATTTACGTCAAAAGCAGTTAAAAACTGCGTGTGACGAGCTATGGGGAGAAGTGAATTTTGTGCACGTTTTCATAATTCTGTGGTCTTTATCCTAAACCATATTCTAGTCGAATTTTGAATACAGAAAAGAGAGGTTTTTTTCGAGTTTTGTTGACAAAATATTCGCTCCTATATAATAAAATATATTTTCAAAGGTAAATTAGGTATAAATTCCTGCCCTGAACTCTCATGTTCTTCATGAAAGAATAATGCTTTTTGCCGCGATAATATGAAAAACGATAATTTGAATAACTATATTTCCCACTGTAATTCAGAAGACGTGCACAAATAATGAAGTTACATTTATGTCCAGAAGCAAAACAAGGGAGCATCTCAGCATTTTCTCAAGGATCAGGGAAACTGGACGAAAAACCTGATCGAGATGGGGGCCATCAACCCAGAAACTGTGGTACAATACTTGTTACAGGTTACAATACTTGTTACTTGTTACTGTTACAATACTTGTTACTTGTTAAGTTCCCTGTTTTGAGCAGGCCTGGGACAGTGGCCAGCATGAGTGTAGCCACCTATCTGGAGAATAGGACATCGATTCTTTGATGTTCGTTGGGGTTAGGTCTGCTGAGCCGTGTCAAATTACAAATTGAGTCGCATTATTGTGCGTTTGAACCTCCAGAATTTCGCTGAAGGTTAATCAATGCGAGTCACTTTTAAATGCATCTGGGATACAGAGAGAACGACCGAGTGACAGGATTATTTCACATGTTGCGTCCGGTATGAAGATTATATTATTGAGTTTTGTTATTTTTCAGGGTTGCACATAGTTTGTACAGTTTGTATTATTTGACTTTAATAAAACCTCTAGTTTTTTTGTTAAATTGTTCCCATATTCGGCTCGTTCTTGTTCGCTCTTTCGTCCTTTCATATGGTTATTGTTTAACTTTCAGTTTGTTCCTCTCATCTTGTACTGTGTTTGTGTTTCTCGTATCTTAACTCACGGTATTATGCAACCGCCACTCTCCAAATATTATCTCTAAATTGAGGCGCGTTTCTCTGAAACCTTTTCTTCTCGTTTTGTTTTATTCTACGAGGTGGAACTTCGCTTGTTTTGCCCTTCGCCTCTTCACATTTTTCACAGTCCTCACCGCATTTAACCACTTGTCCTCTGCCGTTACCTCCACCCACAACTTTCTCAACTACAACCGGCTGACATGGTCGTCAACAATTGTTGCTATTGCAGCGTTAATGACAGGATGATTCTAGGGTTCGTGTCCCGATTAGGAGTTTCGATACTGGCTATACAGCTAAGGTCGAATTCAGCGTCTGTTTGAAGAACTCTAGCGACCCGATGCTCTGATCGGTAGTTTTCCGTGGTTTCTCCGATGAGCATCAGACGAAAGCCGGAGCTGTATCTAAACAGGCAGGCCATGTAACGTGTGGTGCCTTTCCTTCCCCCATCTTTGTCTCTTTTTCTCTTACGAACACACACACGTACATGCACTACACTACCACTCACGTCGAGAGACCAGCCGAGAGCTTAAAGCCCGACAGGTCTGGGGCGGTACTCCGCTGTTGGAGATATCTGGAGACACCAGCGCGGTCACCAACGACGCCATCACCACAACTATTCTGCTACATCTGCAATCGTCAGTACAACAATCACAACCATCTACAACATACTACGATTACTACTACTGCTGCTACTACTACTACTATTACTACTTCTACTGCTACCACTCTCAATAGCCTGCCTACCACAATAACAAAGCTAGTGAACTACAACAGTATCACAGCAACAATTACTGTCTACTACAATAACATACATCATAGCTAACTTCAACAATTACGTAGCTGCCCCTTCGTTGCCAGCACCAGCCGCATCTGCATTATCGCCCCTCCCTCCTTCCCCGTGCTCACGCCATCCCAGCCTCCTGGCCGCCGCGCCTCCCCCGCCTTCGCCGCGTCGCGTCGCAGGGAAACTGGTCTTGCCTTCTCTCTCTCTCTCTCCCTCCGTCCCGCGGATAAACAGCTAGTGAAAGCGGTGCGGAGGTGACCTTGATTCGGACGCGCGCGGAGGCTGCGCGGGGATGAGGAGACGAAAGAGAAGAAGAGGGTGAGAGAGAGAGGAGGGAGCGGGGGGTGGGTGGAGTGGGGTATAGTGCAGCCGCCTTGCCGGGCCGGCTCGACGGGTTTTTTACAGGATGCTTCCCCTTCCCCTGCCCCTCTTCTTCTTCTGACGCGTGGGGGCGGAGGGGTGGGGGGTGGTTGCGCCCGGGCGTGGCGCGCTGCGGCGACGTAAAGAGAGAAAGAAGAAGAAGAAAAAGGGGGAAAAAATGCGAAGCGGGAAAACGACTAGAGGAGGCTCCGAACGCCCGCCTGCCCAATATGCTTGTGAGTGTGTCTGTGTAAGTACAGCCCCCATGTGAGTGGTGTCTGTATGACTGGGGGGGGGGGTGAGAGAGAGAAAGTATGCCTGCATAATTGTAGTAAATGCATGTGAGTGGTGTCTGCGTACGTGTATGACTGAGTATGTGAGTGTATGTCTCCATAAGTGTATGTCGGCGTGAGTGCGCCCGCCTGCCCAATATGCTTGTCTGTACGTGCTTGTATGTGTAGGAGTGAGTGAGTGTGTTCGTGAGTGTATGTCTATGTAAGTATATTCCCATGTGAGTGGTGTCTGTATGACTGTATGTACGTGTGTAGGGGAGAGAGAGAGAGAGAGAGAGAGAGAGAGAGAGAGAGAGAGAGAGAGAGAGAGAGAGAGAATGTATGTCTGTTTAAGGGTAGTAAATGCATGTGAGTGGTGTCTGCGTAAGTATATGACTGAGTATGTGAGTGTATGTCTCCGTAAGTGTATGTGGGCGTGAGAGGGGTCTGTGTATGACTATGTCGGTTTATGCGTCTGTTAGGCATGCCTGGCATATTTATAAGTTTGTGCGTGCGTGTGTGCCTGGTATGTGTCTCCATGTGCCTGCGACCGTGCGTGTGTTTGTAAGGGCGCGCGCTCTAGCCGGAGACTTGGCGAACCCGTTCGATGGGCGAGGAGACGCGGTGGAGGAGAGAGGCTGGAAAGAGATGACGTTGGTTCTTGTAAAGGGCAAATGTGTGTGCGTGTGCTTCCTTTTGGGCCAGCCGCGGTGACGGAGCCGGTGCCAGTGGGGGGGGGGGGAGTTGCGGCGGCAGGTTGCCATCACGTCGCCGCTGTTTCGTCTTTTTCTTTAATTTTTTTTGTTCCGCTTTTCTTCCATTTTCTTTTTATCTTGCTCGCCTCGTTTTCTTTCTTTCGTTAGCTCTTCTGCTTGTTTGGCCTGCGTGTCTTTTCTGGTGCCTGTGCACCCAGAAATATTATTTTCGAAGAATTTTTCGTCGAACCTAGTCAATTTTAGCGTGAAAAAAATATGTTTTAACAAGCTTCCCATTTTTCATTTGTACCATGAGGGCTCACTCATAATGTCGTTCAGTCGAGCCACGGACCGCGCGCGATATTTCCTTCCTTTTCCTTGGCCTTTCCTCACCACCTATTTACTCACTCTGTCACTTAGATGCACTACACTAGCACACTTGTCGGGAGCTTACAGCTTCTCCCAGCTGTAACTGTGTCCCGCTGGT
The DNA here is from genome assembly GCA_031308135.1 of Acheta domesticus. Classification (NCBI taxonomy): domain Eukaryota; kingdom Metazoa; phylum Arthropoda; class Insecta; order Orthoptera; family Gryllidae; genus Acheta; species Acheta domesticus. The sequence goes on along the minus strand of JAHLJT010005437.1, from coordinate 60,730,975 downwards.
GGGATGTTTGTAGTTGGGAATATCCCCGTGAAGATGTGAATGTCAGCGCCGGATCTCACCATCCAACTAGTCATGATCACCGTCACCTGATTGATTGTTCGTGATTCCGGGCCGTCAAGTACACAAGTCATTGGTCCCGTAAGTGTAGTGCGCGTTTCTTTCCTCGGGAGGTGGTGTTGATCTTTTACCGCCGGACGGGGAGATCTGGCGTAGACCTACCGTCGACTAGCGGGGTTTTCCCCTCAACCAGGTATCTCCCACCAGCAGGCACCGCCCGGCCGGGACCAGCTGTAAGCTCCCGACCGATCTCCCGGCATGTGTGGTAGTGTAGTGCATGTTAGTGTAAGTGTGAGTGTAAGAGGAGAGGTGAGGACAAGGAAGAGGAAGGAAAGATCGCGCGCGGTCCGAGGCCCGTTTAGTCAGGGTACTGCTCCGGCATTCGCCTGGTGTTGATCGGAGAAACCACGGAAAACTACCGATCAGAGCAGCCGGCCCCTAGAATGCTTCTCCAGACAGCGACTGAATTCGACCTAGCTGACAAGCTAGTGTCGAAAATCCTGCCGCCGTCGGGGCTCGAACCGAGGACCTCCTGGTCAGAGGGACTGCAGTGACATCAGTTGATGCACTGAGCCATCTCTCTCGGTACCGCCACCTTCTGTTTATAAAAAAAAAATCATGCACTACACTAACGACCAAAGACCATAGCAAGTGACGCTTCTGGAAACAAGAAAGAATCGAGTAGGTAATGCTGATGCTGTGATGTTGACGCAATTACATGAAGAAATAATCACCCGAACCCACGCTTGTTGGTAAGAGCGCGAGAGAGGTTTCTAAGGTTGTGGGCCCTGGCCCAGGAGCGGCGGGCTCTGTTTGCCCAGATAGCGGTCGAAGGGGAGGGGGGTGGGGTGCGTATCGAGAACTCGACAAACAACCGCGCGCACAAGATAGCGACGCACCGCCCGCACTGGGCTCAAATGAGTCCCTGGTACAAATATGGAGGAAAAATCTGGGATATTGTGTGTGTGTGTGTGTGTGTGTGTGTGTCTGTATAATCAATGTTTATATCAGTAACGGATCACCACATGGAATCGGAAGCTATTCACGAAATCAATAATAAATTCGAATTCTAATAATAAACTGAGAAAAGTTCTGAGTTTTGAAGAATGCTAATCTTAGAAGAATTCTAATAATGAACATGGAAACTAGAACTAAATATAACACCACAAAATATTCAAAACCGGTCACCCCTGAGACACAGATTAGTCAAGTCAAAAGGTTTTCTAGAGAAACCTAAAAAGAAGACCGGAGTCACCTGGACAGAAGAGAAAAGAAAAACATCGGGAGAGGATGAAAGAATTTTGGAGGAAGAAAAAATTGGAAGGAAAGAAGAACCAGTTAAAATAAACGTGGTCCACAGTGGCCTATTCGAAGAAGAAGAAAAGTATCAAACACGAAAAAATTCACTCGCACATATTCATATACTATTACATTGACATAAGCATTACTGAATTACCTTCACCTCCATCACACACTACGGATTTTGTAATGATGAAGCGACCAAAGACTGCCCTGTGGCAGTGACTGGCTACTATAAATCTGGTAGGTAACTCGTCTAGTTTGCATCTCGCGATATCTTATTCAGCCATTGCTCTCAGCGTGATGCTGTGTCTTAGCAACGTTTTCAGTCTTCGAAGGGAACTAAAGCTCGTTCCAGATTGCCAGCGCCATCGCACGTCTACCTAGACGCACACGGATTGTAGGTATTACGTTGTTTATGAAGAAAAGAAATTAGTATGACTACCGCATGTACTTGAAAATTGGGAGGGGGGGCGTATGGCGAAGTGAAGAGCTGGCGGTGAGATGAAAGGGAAAACGGGGGAGGGAGAGTGTCAGATGGAAGGGAAGGTGGCCGTGTGTATTAGTGTATATACGATGTGTACATACATTTCATGTAGCTAATTAGTTTTTTTACATTATCAGTAAAGAATGAAAATAAAAATCAACAACAGGATGTACTACAGCAGTATGTGTCTAGCGAAGCCGCTTAAATTGGCGAATAGAGGTGGAAGCTGGAAGTGATTGGGGAAGAGCTAGGAAGCAATGTTAGCTCACGTCTGGTTCGTGTGCCTAAAACAAAAACAAAAGCTTACCGCACCGCACGTCTAGTAGACTGGGAATTTAATTTCCTAAAGTTTCTTCGCTCTGTTTTGGAGAACAGGGTAGCTAGATTCTGGAAAACCGAGAAAACAAACAATAAAAAAATTTCATTGCTCTGTAAAAGTCAGGGAACGTTTGTTCTAGGAAATGAGTGGCTATGAGGAGGAACGCCTAATACTCATGACAACTCCGCTGTGCTCGCAGCATCCACATATTTTTCACCATCACTGGTATCTGATTCCTCACTGTCTTACTTTTCATCACTGCCACTGTCATTATTACTATTGTTTGCCTCGTTGCGAAAAAATATCTTTTTTTCTATACCATTATCCGTTTTCGGCAGAACGTGAAATTATTCGACTTTAATTGAATGATTTGGTTAATTTAATTGGCTTCAATTGATTGATTTGGAGGCGCGTTAACTGCAAATGTCATTAGTCCCGAATGTATTTTCCTCGGGAAGTGACGGTGATCTTCCCCAGCTGGATGGTGAGATCCGGTATCGACCTTCACGTCCGCTTCTGGAATTTCCTTATCATTCCAAGAGAGGGAAAGTCAGGTGAGAAAGGGGGATGGGAGAGGAAAGAGGGAGATGGAGGGCAGAACAACGTCTGCCGGGTTTTCCTAGTAAATAGTACCTATTAAAGTAAGGAAATCATACACTAATGTTGTATAAAGCAACCGCTTCAGAATCTCAACTGTCAATCACCAACTTTTTTTTAATCGGACCGTAGTGTCAAAAATCCTGAAAGTACTGGGGTGGGAGGGGGTATCCCCGTGCACCCCTTCCCATCGGCAGGGTTGGGCAACCAAATCGTACACTAATATTGTACGAAGCAACCGCTTCAGAAGCTCAACTGTCAATCAACTTTTTTTAATCGGAACGTAGTGTCGAAAATCCTGAAAATATTGGGGGGGGGAGGTGTATCCCCGTGCACCCCCTCCCATCGGCAGGGTTGGGCAACCAAATCATACACTAATATTGTACGAAGCAACCGCTTCAGAAGCTCAACTGTCAATCACCAACTTATTTTAATCGGACCATAGTGCCAAAAATCCTGAAAATATTGGGGGTTGGGGGGCGTACCCCCGTGCACCCCCTCCCTGGGGCTGGGCTTGGCGTGTGGCGCCTTGGGCTCCCGGGATCCAGGTTGCCTTCCGTGGGAACGGGGTGGTGGTGGTGGTGGTGGTAATGGCTTCTTCTCCCGCCGAGGAGCTATTAATACCCGGCGTCGCTCGGCGGGAGCGCCGTGGGAATCTAAATTTTTCTGGTCGCGACGCCGCGATCTCTCGTGCGAATGTCCTTCGCGTGCGGAACTTCATTCTCTCGCTTCCGCTCTCTCTCTCTCCCTCTGTGTGTGGCACGTGGCGTGCTGGCGATGTTCGATTTGACAGCGCGATTGGAATGGGGAGAAGGGACAGACGTGGTCGGCGGAGAGTGAGTACGGAGCTCTCCATCCTGGACTTTAATTTTATTTTTTAATGGGGTGGCATATTTGAAGGTTTCCCTTCGACTTCTGTCCGAAGCATTCGTCGTAGCTTTTCTGCAAAATGGTTTCTCAGTGTGTGCCAACGGCGCAATAAGGGTTCCAATGATCGACAAAATCCCGTGGGCGATTTGTGAGCCGCGTTTTGTTTGAAACAGGTAACACCTGTGGTAAGAACAAGATATTACTTTTATTTTACCGAATTCTAATAATTCAGATTTACTTATTTGCTAATTAAGTAGACGTTAACTTGACTCGTGTTGTCTTTTCATATTTCCCTTCCATAATTATTTTCGTAAGAGAACGTGTCGCATCATTCAACTGTTTTCATATTTCCCTGGTAACCACATTCCTCTCAATCCAGGGGCGCGTTATGCACTATATATTCAGCTCCGTGTCGAGGGCAATATAAAGCAATGTTTAAATAAAAAAATTAAATGTTTTTATCGGACTTCATCCTTTTTATTACCCGTGGTAAGTGTAGCCTTTCTTTTTCATTCTATACTTCACACCATTTTATGCTCTTCTAGCCAAGGGCCGTCCCAGAAAGTAGTACCTTTTCTGGGGGAAGAGGACGCCAATTTCAGTTTGAACTCCCATCAATATTTTTGAATTAATTTTTTGTTGTTAGCTGGAAAGACAATCGCGAATCTCCCAGCATTACAACCAGCAAGTTTTCAGAACTCGCATGACGCATCGTGAGTGATAACAGTAAAAGGGAATTTTAAACATGGCCTGGCGCCGCATTCGATTGTATTCTAATTGTAATATTAAAGTGCAAATTTTGAGATAATGTTTTAAAAGTTGGTTGGTGTGGATATTCGTCGAATCCTAAACGAGCTCTGGTCAGTATTTCATCATTAAAAAAAAAGAAATTAACCTTTTTTTTTTCTTCAACTGTGTCGTAGAGTTGCTATTAGCATAACAATGTTTACCGATTGACTGTGCTTTCTTATCGTTCCTTCGTGGAGTACGTGAAAGAGGTCACGTTTCACATTTCCGTGATTAAGAAACGTACTGCTTTTCCTACGTGCCAATAATGTGTGTTTCGCTAGCATTCGAATGAATTGCAAATATTCTAACAGGGAACTGTAAAGTGTAATTATTGCTGAGAAACGGAAAGATGGCAAAATTCCCTTTTTCGGAAAGCGATATTACATACTTTGTAGCGAGTTCGTTTCCTCATCAAAGTAGAGAAAACTGCAAGCGATAACTTGTATATTATTAATTGGCTGTAGGAAAGAGAAGACAACCTTGAAAGTCCAATGAGCATTCATTTCCTTGTTTCAACTAATATCTATTTATAACGATAAATACATGATGCAAAAATAAGCATTAAATCAAACATAATTTTCTTATCGTTCTTTCGTCTTAGTTCTGTAGTAGAAGAGATATGAAATTAATTGTATGATAATCTTTCATTAATGAAAAAATGTTTCAAGTGTCACAACTACTTCGAACTTCCTTTACGTAATAAGGACGAAGTGTTGTATTTGTGCCCCGTTAAATGCGGCAGGGGGAATAAATAATTTGCAAACAGATAACGTCGTGGTTCGATCCTTTGGCATGACAAGGTCCAAACTGATATTTCAGCCGTTTCGAGTAAATTTATGTTAATGCTTCATTAACTCATTATTCATCTCTCAGTACATTAGTTATTTTTTCAGTTGCTATTTATTGCAGCACGAATATGTTTTGTAGCTGAAGTTGGATAGAACCTTGTCACATCAACAACTTGGTTTCTTGGATATTCTCAGTTGGAACCTTGTCATTCCAAAGGATCTATGTTAGCTTTGGAGTGGGTCGTCGTTTACTCGCGGCGTTTACTCGCGCACCACGTTACGATGTACGGAAGTCCCACGCTACGATATTTTCACCAATTACAAAGCTAACCTTACAATTCCCTCTCGCCTAACGCACCTTAACACATTGAACCTCATTCTCGACGCCTGTAATGCAGTTGAGGTGATTGGCTTCAACGATGGGGGATTGCTGTTCATTTGTTCTATAATTTGAATTGAATTGCCTTATTTTACGTGGCGAGACTCAGGCCATGAGGCCTGCTCTTCCGTCTAACCACGCACATTTCGCTACGCTCCTTTCACCAACTAGCGGAGAAAGAAGGTATTCTTTGGGCGACGAAACAGGCGATTTGAATTTAGCTCAGAGGCGTCATTTAGGCTCGAGGATATTTTACATGCAAGTAAATCTACTAACATGGGACAGCCGGCTTTACTTCCCCTCCGAAGGAAGGCGTACGAAGGATTTTTTCGCCCCTAAAAATCCTAAATAATTTGAGGTGTTATGCCGAAGCCTCCTCTTTTACAGCTAATAATCTTCCGAATTTCACTTTAATGTGAGACTGCCAAAACAATAGGACGAAGCAACACGACATTGTGTGACATGAAGTGCATTGCCTAAGTGACAACTGACGAACCACAGCGATTGGTAATGTTCGACCCAACGTTATTATATAATATGGTAGGGAGCCGTGCCTGAAGTTCGTTTTACGCGGCACAGGTTTCGTGCAGTTTCTCGTAAAGAAACTTCAAGGTCTCAAATTGGAAGTATGAGAAGCCAAAAGTCGTGTTTACACGGTCTGCAAGTTTTCTGTACAAGTTGCCACGAGACACTACCAGAGGCTCTGCTGGCACACAAATGAATTTCTATTGCTGAATTGGGCCGTCCGAGCACATTCATTCGTGACACTAGTGGAGAAAAAAAACCGAACCGAATGGAAGAAATCTGGGCTAGAGTAATGAAATTCAGTGACCTCACATGTGCAAGAGGCAGAAAAATAAACACAACAGAAAACGCAAGAACTCGCTCGTAATCTAACTACAAAAGCGCGTAGAAATAAACGTCCCTTTCCCGCCAAATAAAACCAAAATTTACCAATACGGAGCCAAAACAAAACATTTAGGATTAAGAAACTAAATATAAAAATTTTGTTAAAGTTAGGTATCCCAAAGTGCTACGTTAATAACTAATAAATTAGATTTAAGCTAAAATTAAGTTAGTTTTAGTTAAATATTAAGAAAATCCCTCCCTCTCAGCTTCTTAAGCCGCAAGGCAGCGGTTTACGTGCACAGTAAACCCTCGTTAGCTCGAACTCGCTTAAAACGAATTTCGCTGTATCACGAACAAAACTTTGGTCCCGGCAAGATATTACGGTAATACGGACATTTGTAATACCCGGATAGTACGAATTTTTATAACACGAACTATTTCGGTCTCTTGGAACTCGTGTTAATGATGGTGTACTGTACATCAGTTAAACAAATAAATTCCCGCCCCCTCATGGGGTACTGTGGAGAGAAAAAATTTCCTATCCATTTTCTGTACAGAAAAATAAAGAGCAATTACCGCGTAAACAGGGCTTTACGGCGAAGGCCCGGGCGGGCGGGCGGCGTGGCGTGGCCCCAGGGTTACCAACTTTTGTCTAGATGAAATCGGGACTCAGGTCCAACCACCTGAATGGGGGAAGAGGGTAAATTTTGGAAAATTAAGGGCGAAATAATGCAATTTTAGGCATTTTCTTTGCCTTAAGCTTCGAATACAAAAAAACTTTAAATTATTTAAAAAAATCAATTTTATAAACAAAAAAATAACTTTTTAAATGAAAAGTCTCAAATATCGGGAAAATTGCCGCCCCGACTAGGTTACTGCCGGGACGCTGGACAAATTAAAAAAAGATAATCGGAACGGTTGGCAACCCTGCGTGGCCCGGCCCGGCCCTGTCCCACCGCGGCGAGAGGACACCTGTTGCGTAAAGGACTCCTCCTCACTCTTTGGCCGACCGCGTCACCGCACGTTGCACAAGCTGCCCCCCCCCCCGCCCCTCTCGGGGACTGTCTTTGTATTGGCGCGGCTGAAGGGGGCGCGGCCGAGCAGGATGAAAGGCTAGGAGGAGGAGGAGGAGGAGGACGAATAAGAAAAGAAAAAAAAGAGAGTGGGGGTGGGGTGAGAAAAAGGAGCTAATTACTCAGTCGGCGTCTGATCGGTCCAACCTTCACCTCCTCCGCTCGATTCCCTCCGAGCCCTAGGGCCCATGGAGGCGTTTTCTCGGCGACCAGCGGTCGACGGGAAGGCGTGGAGTGGCCGCGTGTGATTAGAAAAACGAAATTGAATAGACCCCAGCCTTGCATAATTTTAGTCACAGAGTGGAGCTGAATTGTTCGTAATGTGGGATATTGCGTCATGGAGGATGGAGCATCGTTTGAATGTGTTGTTCGTTTATTCTATTTATAACTTTACAGATACGCCTGTTGCGCTGTTAATATTAGTTTATTGTTGTCAATGTAAACGGTCTTGTTATATACTCTGTATCAATTGATAATTCTAGCCCTGATGAAGGCCGTATAATCGGACCGAAAAGTCGGCAATGACAATTGTTTTTATTGAGGTAAAATCTAGTAATTGAGGTAGAATCATATAACATACGTATAATTCCATTGGGTCAAGCATCATCATTTAATAATATAAATCGTGAAATTATGTTGTGAGGAGGTTTAATGCGCCTGTATGGAATGTTTGTGTCCTGTCGTGGTGCAGGAAAGTATCGTTTCCCTTGATCTTCCGCGTATCTTGGCTGCCTCACGTTTTCCCACTCCAATTCTGCACATTCCTGGTGAGTGGGCAGAGAAAAGAAAATGCCATGATAGCTCACAATGGTCCGGAGAAATGGACTTCATTACGATGTTTTGCCAATTTTGTGTTTCTTTAAAAAAAAATTTTAGTGTTTTTCCTCTTTTTTTTTGTGGGGGGGGAGTCTCCTGGGTAAACGTTTTTTGCTGTGTTCTTGTCGTTCAGATTCGACTGGCAAAATACGTTCGTCCTATTTAGCACACTGCTAATGTGTTCGTTTCAAGTTGTTTGCGCTTTGGAATTCATACTAGGTATTCATGACCAGATTTCATAAATCCACATTTTGCTAACGAGACTATGCAATTAGTACTTACAAATGTGTAATATACTTGTGCTGTTAGTGCTGTTTTGAGATGTCCAGAAAAATCCAGGACGTTCAGCCTTCAAAGTTTTTGTTTTTTTTTTCTTCTGTTGTTGCCTTTCCTCCCTTCTTTTGTAGGGTAGTTGACTCAAAGAGGACAAATGGTGGCCCTTTGAGTCAAAACTGTGTCACTGTCGCATTGTCACGTGTCTTTATTGAGTGTGCCACCTCCGGGAGAAGGGTGGCACCCCTTGGGACCTGTCGGTTGTCGCGGGGCGAAGGGAGGTGGCGGGCTCTTACACGCGGGCAATCGCCCGGAAAATCGTGTGAATAGGAAGGACTCGGCGGGGCGAGTCGGGCTCGCGTTGTGCAAGGGGCCTCGCCTTGTGGCGCGAGTACTACTTCCACTACGCGGAAATGAATGTAGTTGGCGCTCGCGGCATTGCCGTTGCCTCTGACCGGGAGGTCCCACGGCTCCAGTCCCCGACGGTCACAGAATTTTCGACTCGAGCTCTACATGGCTGTAGGTCAGTGGTGTCAAGGTCTTCTACTGGTGGCTGTGGCACGTGTTGTGGCACCGTAGCACGCCACGAGATGTTCGGCGCAACTAGCGGCGTGGAAAGGGAGCTATACTGCGATTTTCGTAACTTTGTCCCTGACAGGAATCAGTTGTTTCGCTGCCATCCGATCAGGAGCTTATATTTCGCGACAGTGACGTCACTATGGTGACTTTCAAGCTCCCGATTGGATGAAACCGTGAACAGCTGATTTCTGTCAGGGACAAAGTTACGAAAATCGCAGTATGTTAGTAACCACACCGTTTTATAGTAGGGACGTCGTTGTGTCTGGTTGCGGGGTAATGAACTGCATGGAGGGGCGATTTCGTCGTGGCACTCGTGCCACGGGCTCCCGCTCGTGGCATCGACCTTGACAACACTGCTGTAGGTCGAATTCAGCCACTGTCTGGAGGAGAGATCTAGCGGCCGACTGCTTTGGTTGGTAGTTTTCCGAGGTTTCTCCGATCAACGCCAGGCGAATGCCGGAGCAGTACCATAACAAACGGGCCAGAGACCGAGCGCGATCTTTCCTTCCTCTTCCTTGTCTTATCCTCTCCTCTTACATACGCACTTACATGCACCACACTGCGGTCCCCACTGGTTGGAGGTACCCAATCGAGAATACTTAAAAAAGCCAATGTCTTTTCTCTCTTCCAGCGAGAGAAGGACCCAGCCATTTCGGGTGATAGAATAATGCAGTACATTTAATAATTATATTATTATTATTAATTGTATTATTATTACTATTATAATAATCTATTATATTACTATTATCAACTCTATTCATGGCGAGGCTCAGGCCATAGGGCCTGCTCTTCCGCCTAACCACTCAATGTACATTAATACAGAGTAGTAACTTTTTAAGAGGGGGGAGAAGGTCTTGAGGAGCAAAATTAGAAAAAAATACAGTATAAAGGTTTTAGGGTTTTAGTTGTGACCTTTGCGGCCTTGCATGTTGGAACACCCCTGTACCAGTTCGTGCTCACGAGTTTGCCATAGGAGTTTCCTGACCGCGTTGCAGAACTGCAGTTCCTTCGCTTCTCTCGGAATGTGCATCTTCGTACTACTCGTGGCTCGTATCATTCTTGATTCCATTCACAAATTCCAAAACCGTTCCTTTCTCTTTTCCTTGTGTCGTTTCCTCTTTCCTGCGCGCGTGACGGAACGATTTGCCTGTGCGAGAGTGGCAGTGGTGCTGATCTGCTCATTCAGCATCTCCGTGAAGAGAAACAGCGGGGGTGAGGGGGAAGTTGAGGACATTGAAAAATTTGTGTAGTAGAGTGACAAAATGAGTGCAGGCCCGCCGCAAAACTTCAATCCGTACACTCTTTATAAAAGTGTATAGCAACCACAAGTAGTACTAGTACCTTAATTAGTAAGAATATCCTTAAACAAATTCTTATTCTTCAGTCTATTATTAGTAAATAAAAAAATCAGTGTTACTAACATATTCCATTGATTTAGAAACAAGGTTGCATAAGCTACCTAAGCAGGAAAAAATTCTGTTCTTTTGGAAGATGCTATTTTTAATGTTTTGTTGTATCAACTATCGCAAGGTATCAGAGAAAGTACGAAGTAATTAATATTTATTACGATCGCAAAAGCTTCCACCTAAAAATAGGCCCTCTTTTTCCTGGGTCCGCCTTGGGCCTTGGCGGCCCGAACTTTAAGCCATTGATTATGTGTATGGCACCATAGGGACTTGTGGAGGAGTAGTCATATTCGCTCACTTAGGCCCTGCTGTGTATTTCTGTGTGTGTGTGTGTGGGGGGGGGCGTACGTGCGATTGTGCTTGGTGGCGTGGTGGGAGTGGCGTGGGCTGGCGAAGACCTTGACCAGCGCGCTCTGGCTCGACGGCGGCGGCGGCGGTACCGCCCCCGCTACCCGGCACTGCCGCGCCGCCGCCCAGTAGTGCTGCTTTGTCAGCGTCCTGCACCGGCCGTTCTAGCTTGCCCGCCCGCCCGATCTCTCTCTCTCTCTCTTTCTTCTTCTCTCTCTTCTACTTCTCTTTCTTCTTCTCTCTCTTCTCCTTCTCTTTCTTCTTCTCTCTCTTCTCCTTCTCTTTCTTCGTCTCTTCTCCCCTCCTTCTCTTTCTTCGTCTCTTCTCCTTCTCTCCTTCTCTTTCTTCTTCTCTTCTCTCTCCTTCTCTTTCTTCTTCTCTTCTCTCTCCTTCTCTTTCTTCTTCTCTTCTCTCTCCTTCTCTTTCTTCTTCTCTTCTCTCTCCTTCTCTTTCTTCTTCTCTTCTCTCTCCTTCTCTTTCTTCTTCTCTTCTCTCTCCTTCTCTTTCTTCTTCTCTTCCCTCTTCTTCTCTTTCTTCTTCTCTTCCCTCTTCTTCTCTTTCTTCTGTCTCTGTCTCTCTCTCGTGGCGCCTCCGCCCTCGCCATTCGTTCGGCCCTCATATTTTCGGATTTCCCCTCTCGAATAGCGCTGGAGAGGCGGGCATTTATTCATTCACTAGGACTACCACGTTTTATTCAGAACTGCTGATTTGGCTTGGGTAGTTTGGGGAGGGCTTTTGTCTTAAATATACTACTTACAAGTAAACTATCCAAATTACAACTGTACAACAATTGCATCTTTGGGCTTTCGTGGTAACAAATTCATTAACATTTTTAGTTCGTTATAAAACTTTTTTATGAAGATATTTTCTCTTCTGTTTTGGTTCATTTTAAATCGCTCTAATATTTCCTCTTACTCTTTACGCTATATACATAGTACTCATTCAGTCAAATCACCGCACTAGGTACACTCAATGCACTGTTCTTGATGTTCGCCACGGCGCGCTGCCCACTGTGCTGGGGCGTCTTCGAATTCGGGCTGACGCGGTCCGGGGTAAGCGAGTTTCGTTCCTCTCGCCCCGCCGCGACTCTTCCACAATTGGTAGATTTATTTAGAGGCGCTTTTGAAGTAAATCAGCTGTTGATGGTTTCCTCCGATCGGGAGCTTACATGTCGCTATGGGTGACGTTGAAGCTCTCCATTGGGTGAAACCGTCAACCGCTGATTTACTTCAAACGCACCTCTAAATCCAAGTGTACTATGGTCCGGTTAAAAGAAGTTGGTCATTGACTGTTGTGAATGGGAGTAAGTAAATACTTTATTGAAGTAACCAAATCATACACTACGGTCCGATTGAAAGAAATGGTGATTGACGGTTGCGAATGGAAGGGAGCGACGTTGGCACGTTGCGTACCACTGAGCTCGTGTTCTCGGGGAAAATAATCAATTGAAACAATGTGTACTTCATCTTCGAAATCTGTGGTCATGGGGTAAAAGCTCTTAAGTGAAAAATCTCAGTTTGGAAAAAACAAGGGTTAGATTATTTGAGTCCCCGCTTCTTCCCACGCGAAAAGCAATTTCTGAATTTTTTTTTTCGTTAAGGAGGCAACATTTAAATTTGGTCGTTTTACTAAAATAAAATATAGGTACTTAACTTATAGTTTCAGTATACTGTAAACACGCATACAGTAAATTTAATTGTACATGTACATTACATTTAATGCACACGTACCAAAAAAATTACTGTACGTGTACATTAAATTTCATTTACGTACATGATACTTACTTTAATGTACTTTTACATTAAAAGTAATGCGGAAATTTCTGACAGTGTACTTAACCTCATTTTGCCAAAAATCGACTCAAGATCTTTTACCACGTGACCACGGAAATATTAATCGGCCGCTCTGTCACCGGACAGCACCAGCGTCGTGCGTGTTGGTCGGCTCCGTTCCTTGGAAAGGCGCGACGTCGCTCCCTCCTCCAGTTTTTTTTTTTTTTTTTCCATTTATTTATTGCTTGTTGGGTTGTACATAGATCAGTAAAACACTCTTTCATATGTATTGATGACTTACTATTAACTTAAACTATGCTTAACCTAGTTATACTATTGCTACTACAATGGGGTAGATTACTCATGAGAGTATCTACAGATCACAATCGTCTGAGAATATTTTTAGAAAGGAATCGAACGGGTATCTATTGTTTATTCTGGTCTGTGTGTGTTGTTCGTTGAGGCTAAATTGTATTGTTTGAGTTGATCTGCTGAGTTTATGTTAGTGTAGAAATTATTGGATAGGCGTGATATTTGATGGGTGATTGAGTCCTCCTCCAGGTCTCGTGACGCGAGTGGCGGCATCGCCGGCCAGTGACGCGGACGCGGCGCCCGGCGTCCGCGTCTCGAACGAAATAGCGCGCGCTTGGTCAGTCTGCGCCGCGCGCGCGCCTGCAGAAAGTACACGTCCCGCGGGCGCCCCGCTGACGTCACAAGCGGCCGGAGAAGCGTCGTACCAACCACGACGGCATGAGACAGCGATGGTTTTGTAAAATCGTTGACGGATTTAAAGTCGATTTTTTGAAGCCGATGTTTTTGAACGTCGGTAATATGTGTTCGATATTTTTTATGTGGTTGATATTTTATTTTGAATGAATGATCATCGTAGTAAAAACCTGTAATGATTTTCTGATTGTTGGTAAATTGAACATTTTTCAGACTCCTCACTCTTGATCACGTGATCAGGAGTGAGACTAGTCAAAAAAGTTTTTTTTTTTTAAGTTAAGTTTATATATTTTTTTAGTTATCCAAGCAGTGCATAAAAGTTTTGTTAAATGTTCTAATCATTCACTCTCTGAGTTTTGTCAATTAAATCTCAAATAAAAATAAGTAAATCTTTAAAACTAAATCCCGCCGTGGACTGCAAGTTTTAAACGCCTCGATGGTTTTGGATCGATATCTTTGTGGCGATGTCGCATCCCCGCCACGTACGTCACACGTGGCCGGAGAAGTTGGGATGCGCATCGATGTCCATGTTCGAAAACATAGATGTTTTTATAAAATCTTTGATCCATATTTTGAAGCGGATGTTTTTTTATCATCGATATTTTGTGTGCGGTTTTTTGTGATTGGTTTTTTATTTTTTAATGAAAAAAGGACCATCATAACAAAAAAACGTGTGATTTTCTGATATTCATAAATTAAACATTCTTCAGACCGATGTGTTAAAGAGTGAGAATAAAATTAGTAAACCTTTAAACGAAATCCCTCCCCCCCCCCCTTGGTCAGCAAGTTTTAAAAAACATTGATGGTTTTGGGTCTGTGTTTTATTAACGCTTATGTTTAGAAACATCGATGCCTTGTTCGCGTCCCTGCTATGTACGTCACAGGCGGCCGGAGAAGCTTAGGGAGGAGCACGTGTTGAGGTGAAAGTGAAGAAGGATGAAAGATTCGCGATAGTAAGACTTGTGCGTGTGCCGCCGAGCAATGCGGAATCGACGTGCCTGCCACTGACTAATACTGTCCGTGCTGGATTCTGATATATGAAATCTTGGCGAATCTGCCTTGCGTGCCGGTGTGAGTAGTGTTGTGTGAGCGGTGACGTGGCTTCTGTGTACCGTGCAGGATACAGGTACGTGTCGAGAAGTAAAAACTAGCTTGTATACGTCACGGACTGTGGGAGGGAGAGAATGTCCGTGCATCGCGTGTCTGTGAACGTGAAAACAATGATTAGTCATGTCTATCACTGTCGCGCTGCTTATAGAATGGGGTAATCAATAAAGGATCGTTAAAAGGAAACAAATGTAGTTGTGCGTCTCCCTTCTTTGTTGGGAAAATTCAATGAATGAAGGTGCTTGTTGTATTGCGGGTAGCCAGACTTATACCCCTGAGCCTAGTATCAATTAATGCAACATTTTTTTTCTTTTTTTGCTTTTTAATTATTCCTTTCTTTCTTTGATTTCTATCCCCTCTCTCTCTCTTTCATTCTTTCTCCCCCCCCCCCGTTATGATACAGTAAAACTTGCTCACAGTGGAACCTCAAGGGAGAAGTATTTTGTTCCGTAGTAGACGAGTTTTGTTGTTGTTGTTTTTATTGAATTGAATTGCCTTATTTTACGTGGCGAGACTCAGGCCATGAGGCCTTCTCTTCCTTCTGACCACGCAAATTTCGCTACGCTCCTTTCACCAATTAGCGGAGAAAGAAGGTATTCCATGGGCGACGAAACAGGCGATTTTGAATTTTGCTCAGAGGTGTCATTTAGGCTTGAGGATCTTTTACTTGCAGTAAATCTACTAACATGGGACCGCCGGCTTTACTTCCCCTCCGAAGGAAGGCGTATGAAGAATTTTTTAAGACGAGGTTCTGTCTTACACATTGTAAAATACTCTAAAATGTATGCGGTTTGTGTTCGCATTGGACAGAACTCCGTATGTTCCTCTTTTTCTGTGTTATATGGAACATGTACCTTTCAAACTTCTGTTTACGATCTTTACGAAGTTAATTTTTTTATCTATGATATTTTTATATGAACGCTTCATTTGATAGTGTAATGTTACTGTTTCGTTTGCAACGCCGCCTTTCGTCTTCGAAAAATTGATGAATGCCATAAATCAAGTCATTAGGGCCCTAGTTATAAAAACGCCTGTAGCAATCGTACGTCTTCACTAATCAAACATTATCGCGTCGTCGTAGATAAAATGTTTTTTTGAGGGTTCGCGTATCAATATCGACAGTGTTATTGTTATCGTTTATTATGAATGAGAATGTCCTCGCCGACGCAGTTTGCCGAACTGCTGCGACTACTATATCTCGTGGTATTTTTGGCTGCTATGGGAACCAGTTCGAAACGGGTGTGTGTGTTTCGGTCGCAGCCCGCGGGCACCATGCAACGCAGAGCTAGGAACAACAGGAGGAGGAGGAGGAGGAGGAGGAAGTGGTGGTGGTGGTGAAGGAAGGGAGAGAGCAGTGCGTTGGGTGACGTGGATGCGCGCGCACACCGCTTGCGGCGGCGGCGGCGGTGGCGGCGGAGGCTCTCGCGCATGCGCAGAACTCTCGCTCCGCCGCGCCCCTTCCCCCTCCCTCTGTGCCGCCGGCGCCGAGGCGCAGCTTCGAAATGGGAGGCATTGGGCCCGGCTGCCGGCAGTGCGCGTTCCTACGTCCCGGCGGGACGACGTGCTAGGAGCGGCAGTAGCGGCAGCGGCAGCAACAGTTTGAATTCTTGTGTCGACGCGCTGCTCGCTTCATCTTCATCTTCTTCTGTCGGCAGTTTAGAGTTTTGGGAGTTTCGTTCTAGTTTTTTTTTTTCCGTGTGTGAGTGTGTCTGTGGGGATGGACTTACTGGATGATGGTAGGACGAGAGAATTTAGTCGTCTGCGGGTGTCTACAGTATTGTGCGCAAGAGGTGAGTTGGTCATTTTTGTATTTATCGGCGGTGAGCCGCCGGGGTGATTGTAATGTTTGCGTGAATTTGGAGTTCTAGAAGTTTTATGAGGACTTCTTTTGAAATTCATTGCGTGGTATCTCGAAAATACTTCATTTTTGCCGCCTAAGGTTAGTTTGGAAATGCAGCCGAAGTTAGACAACTTATTTTTGGTGAAAAAATATGCAGCTTGGAAATATAATTTATTTTCGAAATTTATTCGATGCTTGATTTCGGATGAATTCTATATCTTTTTCTGAGATTTTCTGCCTGTTTCGGAACGTTGCTGCAGCAACCGGCTCCACGCAGACATTGTGTTCGAAAATTTGATGGTTCGAAATATTCGGCGAATGCGTGTGGACGGAAGAATCCCGAAAACGTTATTTTATTTATTTTTTGCCGCCAAATTTTGGTTTGAAAAGGCAGATGAAGTTAAGCAACTTATTCTTGGAGCACGTTGGAAAAAAAGAAAAAAATTTTGAAATTCACTCGATGCTTGTTTTCGGATGTTTTTCTTGAATTTGCCGCGTGTTTCGGAACTGTTGCTGAAGCAGCCGGCTCCGAGTAGGCCGCGTTTGAGTTACAAAATTCGGTGTTTCGAAACACTTGTCGAATCGATGTGGATGGAAGAATCTCGCAAACGTAATTTTATTTAATTTTTGCCGCCTAATTTTAGTTTCTAAAGGCAAATGAAGTTAAGCAACACATGCTTCGTGCAAGTTGGTAAGAAGAAAATTTTTCGAAATTCACTCTATGCTTATTTTTGATGGATTTGCTGCGTGTTTCGGAAGGTTTGCTGAAGCGAAAAGGCAGCTGAAATTAAGCAACTTATTCTTGGTGCAAGTTGGAAAAAAGAAAATTTTGCGAACTTCGCTCGACGCTTGTTTTCAGATGTTTTTCATGGATTTGCCGCGTGTTTCGGAACGGTTGCTAAAGCAGCCGGCTCCGAGCAGGCCTTGTTTGTGTACGATAATAATGATGTGTTTCGAGATATTTGCCGAGTGGGTGGGGACGGAGAAAGTTGTTTGCGCCCCCCGAATATCGAATGTTGGTTGCGCAATGCGAAAGATTCCCGAAACGCGTGCTGGGTGCATCAACAACACCGGGCCCCGCACCGGAACTTTCGCTTTCCGTGCGGCGGTTTTTCGCGTTCTCTTCTCTGCTTGCTGGAAGCGAGCGCTGTTCAGCTATTGGGCGCGTCAAATGTTTTCGAAGTTTTTATTAGAAGAAGGAAATTGACGTGTAACATAATAATTTATAAGTCAACAAAAGTTACAAATCTACAGTAATCAAGCAAGACAGAAAATACCAATACGACAAAACAAGAAAGGCATTACATAAGTTTTTATGTTTTCAAATTATCATCATCATCATCATCATTATGACTTTTGGGGAGATGTTTCGATATTATTGCCGTAAAGGAGTTTTACTTTTTGGGAGTTCGCTTTTTTCTAAAATACAAAATCAAAGCGTCCGTGCTGAAAATGTAAACTTGCGCCGCTGGGGTAGCATTTTATTTCATATTGTTCATCAATTGTATCCAAACTAAAGAGGGACGTAAAGATAATGTTAAGTAGTCCGATTTATATGTTTAAAAACGAACACATCGGGTAGATCTGTTGTTTGTTCAAATAAGGAAAATCATTAAACTCGAAAAAATTGTATATCTAAGAATGGGAAAACGCAAATACTGAAATTAAAAAGTTACTGCATTTAATATTGATATTTTAAGAAACTTCAACAAATTAGTGTGTTCTTTACACTTTGTCTCGCTAGAACTGAGAAGACATAGAAAAAGAATGTTAAATACTTCCTTTTCGTTTATTGTATTGAATATACCTTTGTAATTTTGAAGTTTTCATTAACAATTGTGCCATTTTAACATTCAGTGAATATGGGATTTAGCAGCAAAAATGCGCAAGATTATTATAAAAGCGAAATGGGTTTTTAATATTACTTTTTTCGGAAATGTTTGTAATGGCCATTGATTAGGACGTGGATAAGCTTTTAACAAACTGTGTATTTCTTTCTGTTCTGAAAAGGAGTGCTACAAAGATCCGTAGGGCGAGAAACCTATATAAATTGTTTAATATCACTGTAACTAAAAGAAACACAATACTGTTTGCTGTAATTGAATTACATTGGTAGGCGAAAGTGAGCCTGAGATTTGTCTTAATAAGTTATTGTGTTGGTTTATATAAATTGCCATGCGTTGCACATAGCATATTTAGTTTAGTTTGTTGTCATTTCCAGGAAGGAGTAAATTCTTCATTTTGTGACGTATTCATGATACGAGGTTCTCGCTTTTTTCCCCTTCTCTGTTCTTTGATTTTCATTTTTCCGAAGTTTTTTTTCAAAAATTATTTGTGCTTATCACAATTAAAGCATAACCTACCCATCACCTTAATTCTCAAGCGAAACCACTTACTCTCCGTTTCTTGTTGTATTTACTGTTTATAGATTTAACATTTCATCAGAGCACGTGTCCTGCGGAAGTGCAGTAGTAGCTACAGTTTTCTTCTGACGAGTACGTTCATAAATTGACTTCACGTCTGTGGGGATTGACGAACTCTGTGGAAATGGCCTTTTTCCAAATGTCAAACCTCGCGCAGCGGCTATTTTGATCGGAGGATGTTCAGGAGAGCGCAGCGACCACGTGTTCGCGCAACCTGCGAGAAGACCGCGGCGGCAGGGACGGTTCGCGTGTTCGCCGCTACGCTGCGCTGTCGTGTCGTCTCCGCCGTTATAAGTATTCGCCGCCACCGCCGCGACGCCGCAGTTGAGGGCGCGTGGTGGTTGGCGCCGGAGGCAGGCGGGTTGCGCCGAGGAGTACGTCGCCATGTGTCGATTCCTCTTCCGATACGGTTATCGAATGAAAAAGAAAAGAATCGTTTCCGCCGTATCAGTCCCCTTCACACACATCTGGAAATAACAGGTTATTATAGTCTAAAATATAACTTTCCTACGTGGAGATTTGCTTTCTACCAAGTTTTACTTTCTCCCGTTTGAAACGGGCGGAGAAAACCATCCATTTATCGTACACGTGTTTTTTCATCGTGCTGTGACTTGCACTGCTTGTTTCGAAATATTCACGTTAAACCACAAAGATCTGTACGCGTCGTTTGAGATCATAGCTTGGCTGAGATCTCGAAAACCAAGAAAAAGGACTTATTGTAACGTGTAGGTGGGAGGTGCGGGACTGGAAGTGCGGGTGATTGGTCCCCGAGGGTCCAGCGCGACTTCGGTGTAGAAAAGGTTTGGAATGAAAGTTTCAGGAGAAGTGTACGAGGTACGTGCAGGCGTCTGTTTCCAAATAACGAGTATTGTGTCGATGCCAGTGGTACGTAATTGTCACATCTGAAGGGCAGGGCTTGTGTGAATGAGTCTTATGAGTTTTTTTTGGGGGGGTGGCTATTGTAAATCGAACCTAGGTCGAAGATTCGTCGAACTGTCGAATCGAACCTACGTCGAAGGTTCCCGTGTGTATTACACAATTTGCCTAGCTGTATCAGATCGATCGTTGACGAGTGGATCTCTCTTAGTTTGCAACTATTAGCAGATTCTTAATGACGCCACTGCGATTGAGAATATTAGAAAGCGCTACCGAATTGTAGTGTTATCACTTTACATTTTTTTCTGGTGAGATGGATTAATCATTTCACAGAAGTGTTCGAAAGTGAATGAAACTATCCCGTGTTGCCGTTATATTTTCATCACAGTCGGACAGTGTTCTCTCTCGGACCCTCTTTAACCATCCAGCAGTACAATGCTTTTCTTGAAATCAAAAGAAATGTAAGTGCTATGAGAACGAACTTGGTGGTTAACGGTGGTCGTTAGTATTTTTTAGAACGTTTGGAACAGCCTAGTTTATAGAGCGTTCGTGGGAATTGTATTATGAGACACTGCATTCTCTGAAGTGAACAGTATTGATGGTGTGTATTGTGTGCTCGCTTTCTTGAAGTCCGGAATACCTACCCAACTCCTTGCACTAGTAAATTTGTTGAATTCCTAATAAATGATTGAAACTTTTATTGTTGACAAAATCTGATATCCTGTAATGTTCGCCTCCCCCCCCCTAAGAATATAAACTTTGCATCTAAAAACTATCTACAATTTGATTCCTGTCGTCGAAATAACCAACTCTTCCCCCCTCCTCCTCCTCTCGCGTCTAGCGAAATCTGAGCTCGAGATAGCAGTGTGTGCAGAACATAGGTGGAAGCCCTTGCCCGTGTGTCCATCCTTCACGAAACGCGTCCGCGAATGCTATTCCGTGCGAGACTTCCGTCTGTGGGTGCATACATACGAGTACGATCGCGAATGAAAACGCAAATGTGCGCATGAACTGGTCAAAGGACGAGCTTTGTTTATAATATGCGTTTGCGAATGCTCGTATATGTTCGTATCGTCGGCACATTAGGAAAGCGACACATTAAAGAAAAGTACGCACACACACACACCCACGCGTCTACACACATACATTTTGAATATAGAATGTTTTCGTTAGTAAACATTCCAGAACGGTAGTTCATCTGGCAGCCGGCTTGTAATAGTCGAACCCTTTTTGTCGCGAAATTACCGGATCAGCTGAGATTATAACCGCACTACTGCTAATGACCTTATTTTGGGGGATGGGTCACTTCTCCTGTACACCGATGATACTAAAATGTTGAATGAGTGAACGCTACTTTGAAAGAGAACGTGTCGGTGTGAGTGCTGTGAATGTGTGGGGAGAATGGATGTATGCATCGTGTGTCTTGATGGGCGTGGTGGGGGAAGAGCGGGCGGGCGGGCGGGCTGGCTGGCTGCGACGCGCGTGGGCCGGCCGGTCGGGCGGCGGGCGGCGTTGCCGTGTTGCTTTGGGCGTCGTCTTCGTCGGCGGCAACGTCGCGCTCTTCGTCCTCGCTGCAGACGACGACGACGACAACGACGACGGAATCCGGCTGCTAGCCCACCCCTCCCCTCCCCTCCCCTCCCCCCGGGGCTGTTGTTGCCTGCTGCGGGCCGCGTGTGTGCATGCGAATGACGTTCGCTCGCGCCGCCACGGCCGCCTGGAGTCGCGTAGTCGGGCCCGGATGAGTATCGTAGGAGGCCCTGAGCGTGACCAAACAATGGAAATTTCTCGGAATTTCCGAATACTGAAGCTCTGTAACCCTTCTCAGAATGGAAATACTATTGTAGCCTTGACAATATAATAATAATAATATTAACAACAACAACAAATGAGACTTGGGTCAGAGTGAAATCTCTCTCCTCAATGAGTGAGCTTTTCTTAATCGTGGCAGGATTGGGCAAATTGAACCCAGCACAAGCTACTAAAGAATGACAAGAGAAGACGTGATAATGATACTAATAATAATAATAATAATAATATACGAGCAAGCATATCAAATTGATAATTTTTTGTTAATTTTAGTTTGGTATTTTTAGTGCATCATCTAAGATTTTAAATGAGAAAGAATTGTATGGAACTTTTTTATCGTCATTATATGTTTAAATTATTGTTACTGTTATTACACGTTTACTAAATAATACAAAATTTTGTTGTGTTTTTGTTGTTCAAAAAAGGTGTCGGACTACGCAACGAATGAGATGGGCTGGACAAATTCAATAGAAATGACTTGTGCAGAAAATACATTTTCGATACGTTGCCCAACACATGCGTTAAACATACACAGAGAAACGACGCTTTTTAATGCGTGATTTTGTACATCGTCTTTGTCTCGTTCGCTCGCCCATTCATCCTCTTTTTTTTTATGGGCGAGGTCGCGGCGACGCGCTCAAGCTGTGGAGGAGGGGGGGGCACACTTGTCGCTGGCGCTCTAAGCCCGCCCTCCCCGGCCGGCGTTTTTCAACTCTCCCCCCGCCAGTAGCCCTGGCGAGGCGGTCGTTTATTTCATGTAGGGGCGTACATTCAGCTCTATGGCTTAAGCGGCGGCAAAGAAGGGGGCAGCTTATTAACTAACTTATTACTAACTTAAACTATGGATGAACCAAGATTTATAATCTTGATGAAAGTTGTGTCGTCATTGGCTTCTCTTGTTTCTGCTGATTTTTCTGCATGGATATTTTTTTGATCGTTCACACACACATTCATACGAAGATATATTTACAGTTCAGACACGCACGCACTTTCACACGACACTATGTACACTATTTACACTGCACTGTTGGCCACAGCGCCGACTTCCCTGAAAGCGCTTGGTTGGCCCCGGCCGCGCGACCACGTGGTGGCTACGTATAAGGAGGGACTCGCCCGCCCGCCGGCGAAAGGATTCGAGAGCGCAGAGGGGGGCCGCCGTTTGTTTTCCTTTTCGGTGTTTCTTCCTGTGCCTTGCTCTCTTGTTCTCTTTTTGTTTCACGTATTTTCCGTCACTTCCTCTCCGTCTTTTCCTCCCATTCCCGTGTGTTCGTCTTTTTACGGTTTCCCTGTCGTTTCCGCTCATTTTCTCCCTCGTGTATTGTCTTTTGCCCCACTACTTTTAATCTTTCCTTCTCTCTGCTTTACTCTTGTCCTCTCTCCTTTAGTATCATTCACTGATTTACTCGCATTCTGAGCGTCACTCTCTTTGTTCCTCTCTTCAACTCTTTTTCAAAATGTATTTTTAAAAAAACGCCTTAAATTTGTCGAATTTCGTAAGTTTTTCGTTAACTCACGCTTACTGATGGTTCGAACATGTGTAGAGAAAAGAATGGTGCTTGCTGTATGGTCCGACCTTACGTGAATAAAACCACTTCATATTCTTTCTCTCTCTCTCTCTCTCTCTCTCTCTCTCTCTCTCTCTCTCTCTCTCTCTCGCTCTCTCTCGCTCTCACGTGTGTGTGTGTTTTGTAGCCTCGCTTCGTAGTTCCTAGTTCGCACCCTAGGTCGTCCGGTCGCGCCCGCGATAGCGAAGTTATCGTTGCCGCCGCTGCGCTGTGTCGGCGGCGCATATCTGAACACCCCCTTCCCTCCCCTCCCCCTTTCCAAGGCCCCCTCCCCCATTGACACCCTCGTTATGTCGCTTCCTGTTTGTAACAGGCCGTAGAGTGCGGCGGGCGAGCGCCAGTGAAACCAGTTCGCTTCTGGAGAGACTGCATACTTACTGCGCTATGGTTGCTGTTGTCTTCCTGTCCTTTGCTTTGGGTTGTCGGGACGCCTCACTTGATTCTTGCGCTAGGGAATGCCTAAACTGGCTCTGAAATGGCTGTTGTTTTTTTTTTTTGTTGTTGTTTTTTTCGGTTTACGTCACAATGAACGAGGAGGAGTTTTAGGTTTACCGAAGAATGTTTCGAGGGTTCGGATTATGTTTGTGAGCTCTTGAGGTAGTGTATATGTTTCGTCCTAGATATCCTTTCGTACATTGAAGTCGTGCGTTTTCTTAACAGACAGGTTCATATAGATCACGCGTCCCAACAAACACTGTACATACAGTGCACCTAATCCTATGGAAGCCGTGCAGATGTTCTGCTCAATGAGTATGTAATTCACATGACTGTTGGAACTTGATACGAAAGTAAAATAAATAGTTTTGTGTTGAGACCAAGACACATTATTGATATACGATTTCTGGCGTGCTTCTTTTTGAAGACAACTGCAAGTTCTGCTACGTACTAGAGCCGATATTTTTACGTTGTTTATGTCATGTTCCTTTTCGGTTTTGTTGTGTTTGGAGGTTAAATTAGCTGCTTCGTTTGACAACGACTTGGCTTCAATTGCCCTCCTAGATCAATTCGTCGGTTTGCTTTTCTGCAAGTGCTAGTCGCTTCAGGAATTTCTGCCGGTCGGACAGTGGTTCATTCTGCAAGACACTTGGGCGAACGAAATTAATTGGACGTAAATGGAAGAAAAAGTAGCTTGGAAATAATATTACGTTCTACGCCACGATTGTGTGCTTGTAATGTCTACATTTGTCTGAAGCGTCTCTGCTCTGGAAACAAAAAATAAAATGAGTAATTTTATGTTTAGGGTAAGACACGTATGCTTCACATAAGATTTATCGTGCTCTTTTTTTGTAGCTAACTTTGCACATTCTGCTTCGTTCGCAGAGCAGAATGTGTAGTTTTTCCGGTTTTGTTGTGTTTGGAGGTTAAATTAGCTGCTTCGTTTGACAACGACTTGGCTTCAATTGCCCTCCTAGATCAATTCGTCGGTTTGCTTTTCTGCAAGTGCTAGTCGCTTCAGGAATTTCTGCCGGTCGGACAGTGGTTCATTCTGCAAGACACTTGGGCGAACGAAATTAATTGGACGTAAATGGAAGAAAAAGTAGCTTGGAAATAATATTACGTTCTACCCCACGATTGTGTGCTTGTAATGTCTACATTTGTCTGAAGCGTCTCTGCTCTGGAAACAAAAATAAAATGAGTAATTTTATGTTTAGGGTAAGACACGTATGCTTCACATAAGATTTATCGTGCTCTTTTTTTGTAGCTAACTTTGCACATTCTGCTTCGTTGCAGAGCAGAATGTGTAGTTTTTCCGGTTTTGTTGTGTTTGGAGGTTAAATTAGCTGCTTCGTTTGACAACGACTTGGCTTCAATTGCCCTCCTAGATCAATTCGTCGGTTTGCTTTTCTGCAAGTGCTAGTCGCTTCAGGAATTTCTGCCGGTCGGACAGTGGTTCATTCTGCAAGACACTTGGGCGAACGAAATTAATTGGACGTAAATGGAAGAAAAAGTAGCTTGGAAATAATATTACGTTCTACCCCACGATTGTGTGCTTGTAATGTCTACATTTGTCTGAAGCGTCTCTGCTCTGGAAACAAAAATAAAATGAGTAATTTTATGTTTAGGGTAAGACACGTATGCTTCACATAAGATTTATCGTGCTCTTTTTTTGTAGCTAACTTTGCACATTCTGCTTCGTTGCAGAGCAGAATGTGTAGTTTTTCCGGTTTTGTTGTGTTTGGAGGTTAAATTAGCTGCTTCGTTTGACAACGACTTGGCTTCAATCGCCCTCCTAGATCAATTCGTCGGTTTGCTTTTCTGCAAGTGCTAGTCGCTTCAGGAATTTCTGCCGGTCGGACAGTGCTTAATTTTAGTAAAACTTTCATTTTCTTCTGTAAACTAATCCGGATACGATTCCGACGAATTATACTTGATTTTGTTATTTCCTGTGAAGAGAGTTTAAAAGAAAATGTTTATTTTAATTTGTTTTTGGTGTAAATACGTTCTTGCATGGATGGTGCGATATGGCTACTTCGTGTCACTTGCGTCTTAGCTTCTAATCCTTCCTAGAGCAAATTGTCGGTCTACTCACCTAAGTGGAACTCGCTTCAGGTACGGTTCCGACGAATATTCTGTTTTATTACGTAGTAGGAGCTATTGAAGATTGATTATTTTTCGTTTCTGGTGTAAGTGCCAGTGTAGATTGTACTATATGACTATTTCATATCGCTGCGTTTTAACCTCTATTCCTACGTAGAGCAACCTGTCGGTATGTTTACCTACATTTAGAACTAGGTTCAGGAATTTGAAGCACGGGATATCTTACGGTTGTGTTAACTACTTTTCAGTATTGCCACGATGTGTGGCATTTTCAAGGATTATTGCCTGCTGACAGATGTTTGAAAACCTGCATTCTTCGCTAGTCGAATGACTCGTGTAACGTCTTAAACGCACGTTTTACTGACTTCAGACGTAATCCAAGATTCAACTGTCGAAGGACGTGCTTGGATGTTTGCTCCTTGACGCCGGTGCCACACATTCATGCCACCGCAAAGGCTCAGCGAGGAAAGCCAAGAATCAGGATGGTGAGAAGATAAGGCAGTTACCCTGTTTTGTGGTCGTGTGCTGCGACAAAGCAAGGAGACGGGCTGGTATTTCCGATCCCAGGCGTGTGTGTGTGTATAATGAATTTCGCGGATGTGGTGACGGTTCTCAAAACGGGCGTACGTGCTACTGCGAGTGGTAGCATGGGCGGTTAGGAATCATCCTCTATTTAGGTATAGAAACCTTTCAGTAAGAGTAAAGGAATACATTGTTTAAATTTGAAATTTATTTGTAGCGTGTATTTTGATCAAATATGTGTAAATTGTAACATAATTCACAATATTCCGGTAATTAATTTACAATCAGCAATGTCAAGTATGTGCGCGACCCTTAAGATGTATACAAAATGTAAACGGCGTATTTACGTTAGTCTTTCGTCTAGAGGTTATCTTTGACTCGGGTAAAACTATTTTCTAATGCATAGTATTTGTGACACCAGCAATATGGAAATTGATGTGGGCAAATATAGTTGCGAGTTAGATCATAGAGTTTAGGGCGGAACACAACACACGAGTACAAAAAAGGTGTGAAAACTATTTTAACGGTTAAAACATGTTTTATTAGAAAAATTATATTCAGTAAATATGCAGATAAAGTCGGTAAGAGACCCACAATTGAAATTTTAGAGTTACAGCACAAGTTTTTTTGATCAATCCTCTTCCCTATGAGTGTAGTAGGTTTCTATTTTCTCATCAGCGTGGTGGAAAGAACCTGACATCCATGACTCTCCATTGAAACACGTCACCGCGAAAGACAATCCAGCCAAAACTACATTGATGTGACTTGTGTTTATCGCTCCACGACCCATTAATGTGCGTAAAAATTGAAATGTGGACGTGTGGGGCTGGTGTTCCGAAGAACCGCTCGGCACGCGCGCCTTCCGCCGGCGCTGTCCGCGAGCGATGGCGTTCGTAGCGGGAACATTCCGCGGAAAAGGGACGCGTCGCGTCGCGTCCTCTGACGCAACGTCCTTCGCTGCCGCCGGAGGCGCCCGCGGCGGATGCGGGAATTCCTCCAGGGCTCTTTTGCCCAGCGGGCGAGCAAGCAAGCAAGCAGGCAGGCAGGCAAGCAAGAAAGCAAGCAAGCAAGCAGGCAGGCAAGCAAGCAAACAAGCAGGCAGGCAGGCAGGCAAGCAAGAAAGCAAGCAGGCAGGCAGGCAAGCAAGCAAGCAAGCAAGCAAGCAAGCAAGTGTCGGCTCCTTGGCCGAGATCGTCAAAGCAGTAGTGCCGCAGTGATCTTGGACCGTGGGGTTCGTGGTTTCGAGTCCCGCCTCGGGCGTGGTTGTATGTGTTCGTCCTGTCACCCCCCCTATCACCGTATCGTTTCCTCCTCATAACATAAAAGTTACATCCGAT
The DNA here is from genome assembly GCA_031308135.1 of Acheta domesticus. Taxonomy (NCBI): domain Eukaryota; kingdom Metazoa; phylum Arthropoda; class Insecta; order Orthoptera; family Gryllidae; genus Acheta; species Acheta domesticus. Next base: position 60,703,531 of record JAHLJT010005437.1, on the reverse strand, counting down.
AGTGGTCGCTAATGACCTAGTAGTTGATGCGGGCGAGCGAGGAAGAAGGCACGACAATGTATCTCGAACGTGTAGAGATCCTGATCTAATTCTGCTCCTGTCCGATCCAACACCGGTCGAATGCCGGGGTGGTTCTCTAACAAACGGGCCACGGACCGCGCGCGATCTTTCCTTCCGCTTCCTTGTTCTCTCCTCACTCCTCACACTTACTATACTACCACACTTGTCGGGAGCTAAGAGTTTGTCCTGGCTGGGGCGGTTTTCTCTAGAGAAGCGCCAGCACTTCTCGATACAGTCGCGATTATGCGACACCTAGCGGCACAACCGAGAACGACACGAAATACAGTGAGATATTCCATTTTGATGACACACCCCGACGCGCCAAGAAAGAAAAACCGAAGTATATCGCTGTATCAGCTGAGGAACGGGGCCGTCTCCGGGATTAGACACGAGAGTAAAATCCATTGCAGTTGATGCTCTTGCAAACAAAATATTCCATCATTACCTCGAAACTAGATAGTTTTTTTTGAATATCAACCGGATGAGTAATAGTTTAGTGGATGATGTGAGAAACTGTGAATGGGCGTACAAATTCATGAATAAAATAATGACCAAAATTCGAACTTCAATGATAATTTTCAAAAACACCGTAGAATGTATTCTTAGGACGTTTTCAGAATTCCTCGCACTGAAGGGTCAGGTCGCTGTCTTAGCTACGCTGCTGAGATGATCGAAATGTCACACTTGTACTTTAAAGAAATGTATACGTTGAATTTTAAAAAATTCTTAGGTGAGACATACCGCTTTACTATCGGAAATAGGTTAAGGAAAAGCAATGTTTCCTGCTGATTGTGTTTAACTTGTTACTTTCCATAAGAGTGTTTCAGCGAATTGAACGGAACGCAATCTCGCGTTTTTAGAAGGCTAGTGCAGGAAATTGTAGGTGGGAATTTATCGGTTTACATTGGAGGCAATGTGGAATCAAATAAATTAAAATGTACCCCTATTTTTGTTGTCCCTTATTACAGAAGCCAATTTCAAGGGCTTTTTTTTCTTTTGCGCAGGGAAAGTACTAACCCATTTTCCTCGCGTATCAGTCAATTCTGTAGGTATTGAATAAACTGGAGAAATGTTACCTACCAGATATTCTGTTACTGGCGATTGGTATGAGTGTTATCAAATGTTTCAAACGCTTTCTTTTCTTTTCCTTGTTTTACTTTTTTTGTGTCTTTTTATAGAATTTCTCTGCTTGTTCACGTTTTTTACAATACACATTTGCGTTAATTCCAAGAAAGCAAGTAAAAGTGTTTGTGTAATCATGATGTGTACGTGATTTGTTTTTACGACCCGCTCGTTGTGGAGATCTCTCTCTTTCGCACGTAGTTTTCGTGGCGTGCTTTTGTTTTTTCCTCGGGAACTTCTTGGGCTTTCAGCTTGCATTTGCCGTTTTTTCAGAGTAAGAGCACTGTCGTGTAGGGAAAGTCTGAGATAGCGAATCATGTCACCTCGACACGATGCAGACGTCAACACAAATGCGTGACGCTGCTGCAGGCGAGTGTTCGAACGCAGAGAAGGCGAAGTTTCTTATGAGTGAAGGTTCTTAAAGGCATAATACTAGGCGGTTTTCTAGTTTTAACTGTGCAAATAAACAAGTTTGTCAGCAATCATTGAAATACAGTGTCCAGGAATGAAACAACGAAACTGAAAATCAACTCTTAAGTCAATTTTAAGCATATTTTTTCTAACAAACTGAATAAAAAATATTTCGAATGTCTAAGCCGCAAAAATTACTGAAAAGTTGGTTGAAAAAAATACTTTCTATGCAAACATTTGCACTGTAGAAACATATAAACACTCCAGTAACTTGTAAATTGTTTACTATTTACAAAAGAAATTAATATATTTGTTTATAAAGAAAAAAATAAATTCAAGAGCAATTGAATTCTGTAAATTGGGTGCTTTGGTTCGAGATGTTGTAGTTAGATAGTTCCAAAATCGACTGGGTGAACTCTTTTGTCAACCATTTACATAACTGGTGTCAGCTGTGTGCATACAGCATTTATCAGTAGTCATTACTGTATGATATTTTAGGATTGGATCTAAATTCTTCTTGGAGAGATCGTAGTTTCATGGGGATTGAACAGAAGAATTTGCTGAAAAACAAGATGTTACACTTGTGTGATGCATGGCCTCCAGTTTTGGTTTCTGGTGTGTGGAATTTTTTCTTCTTTCTTTCTTTCTCCATCCTCAAAGCAACCTGCTGTGTTTGCCCGACTTGTGCTCCTCCCTCCCCTCCCCCCTGCGGACAAGGAAACCTTCCAACGCATTTCAAAACGACCATTTTGCTGTGGGGACTGTCGTCCGGTCGAGTAAGTGTGTAGGGCTGTCTGGGTTTGCCTCTGCCCCCCCCCCATCCTGCCCGAAAAGGCCGGTCACTTCCGAGAATCCAGCCACGGGCCACTTGGAAGGATCCCGAGGAAAAAAGGGAATTTCGGCAGGTGCGGATGTGGCCAAGGAGGATGTCAGTTTCGGGAAGAACGTGCTGTGACGTCGGTAATTGACAATTCGTTCATGCGACGAGAATGTCGAAGGTCGTCTTTGTAGTCGTGAATGAGGCATTCTGTTCTAAGCCAGGGGAGGTGTCTCTGTAAAGATTCTTAAGTCAACTTTTAACGAAATTGGGTTATGTACTAAAACTTTAAGTTTAGTATACATTTAATTAAAAATAATCTATAAGTTTATTTTAGTAAAACGACCTAATTCAAATATCTCCTTAGCGAGAAAAAAGCGTTGGGAAATAGCGTGAAGCGTAGGAACAAGCGTTGGCTCAATAATCTAGCCCTTGTTTTCTCCAAACTAAGATTTTGACTCAAGAACTGTTACCCTGTGACCTGGGACCGCAAACAAGTTGTCCCTAGACAACAAACTAAAGCGATTGGTTCGTAAGCGATGAGTTAATGATGACGATGAAGGCGGCTGTGAATTTGAATTATCGTAAATGAAAACGTGGCTATAATGTATCATGTTTTGACGCAATCTTTTCACTCCACACACGTAATTAAAAATCCCTTGCCTTGCATGATTTGGACGTGTAACCAATTAGTTCCTCGTGCATGATGTTAATGACGCATGCGAGTGGAATCGTTTTCTTTGGATCACTCGGTCTTTCATTGCATCTTGTTGTTTCCCACGAGGAAAGAGTCGGTGAAATTAATATTGTCGTAATTTTCCGGAACATTTGGAAAGTATTCTTTCAGATCATTGTTTAATTTCCGTGGTACTTTTCCTGTTGTCGAAACAGACATTGATATTCCATACGCGATCTATCTGACTGGCGAGTGCATCGAAGTTCCAGGAACGTGTTTCTTTCAAGGCGTTCAGTTGTTTCATCCGCGCACGTGAATGCACACATGCGTACCGAGTAAACTATTTTTGCAGTGGTCGGTCCATGTGTGTGCTGGTCGTCGCTGACGTAGTCTGCGTGTTTGTGCTCCGCTTGACAGGATGGATGCTCGGCTTTGCGGTCGAATCATATTCTGATGTCACTGTCGTAGATATCTGTCGGCAGGCAGGACGTTCTTTCAACATACACGATTCCAAAGCAAGAAGTGCCCTGTGATGGTTACACCACAAAGGCGGACGTCCTGTAAAAGTCTTCGCACACATATGCACTCACTCGCTGTTACTGTATAAAAGTCCGGGAGCGCTTCAGTCGTTTCTTCAGTTTTCCTTGAGGGTTTGTGGTGTGCGGGTCTAGCCGGTGTTGGTGTGCCCGCTTCCGACGTATGGGCGTTCGAGTGTGAAGAAACGGAAAAATGTGTCCCGTTGAATTTATTTGGTGTTGCTTGCTGAATGATCCGTGTCCGCATGTTTTCTTGGTACGTATGTTTGGTGTATTCACGTGATCATTGAACTGCTGTTTCGGAAGTTCTTTACGACGTCCAGAAATCTTCAACTCTTGCTTTCGAGAGAGCATTTAGATTTTAGTGAGGATATTTGATTCGTAGATTTGTTTCTGGCTTGTCTGCTTGCTTTATGTTGTGTAGTAATGAAAAGTAACTAAATATTTACTAGAAATTTTATCACTTTGCGAAATGAATGCTTTCAGTGGGATGTCATGGTCGCTCATGGCTTTTTACGCATGACTTGGACATGTGAAAATCATCTTGGCCAAGCTATCGAAAGCTATTCATTATTTAAATGATAATTAAACTGTTAGAAAAACCGGTGTTGACTACCTATACTATTTCAATGCCAACACTCCCACAGTACACGTTCCCTTCTTGTTGCCATTCGATGAGATGTAGTACACGACATTTCATAATTGACGTTAAACGGAGTAGTATATATTATGCTAGCTCGTATACGACTCATAGTCTGCAAAATAATTATTATATGTAATGTTTGTAAAACAAAGTACATGACGTGAAGTCTTTCGACCGAACGCAACTCTGAAGGGATTTTGAGCTCTTAGTGAACGGCTTTGGCGAATTTGTGAATAAGCAATTCTCAGCGCGGGGAGCCGTTGCAGCGGACTTTTTTTAAAGCCGTTTGTCGCGGGCACTCACGCACGCGAGGCGTGCGTATGCGAACAAAGGGCGATCGTTTTGACTGCCTGACTCTGCGGCCAGGCCCTTCACCCCCCCCCCCCGTCACTCGTCTCCCCCCTTCCCCCCACCCCCACGCACTCACACTAAACCCCCAACCCCTCACACCGTCCCACACTCCACTCGCCTTCCTCCTCCCCCGCTGGCTAATGACATGGCCGCGGGTCTTGTCTGCCCGGCGCATAAAGACCCCGTCCCCCCTTCCCTGGGCCATTTTGGGGGTCGTGGAGCCCCCCCCCCCCCCGCGCTACCTGCTCCACGGCGCCCGCCTGACCGCCGCCGACTCGTCGTTTCGTTTCGGGGGGTTGGAAGAAGGGCACCCTCTCTTCTTTTTTTGAGCCCTCCCCCTTCCCTCTTTCTCCCTGGCTTTCTCTTTTCCCACTTGTATTGTCCTTTTACCTTTTTTGTTATTATTCCGCATCTCTTTTGTAATGTTTTTTTTTTTTCTTTACTTTCCCGGATTCATCTCGCTCGCGGGCCGTGGTTGTGATATCTTTCCGTCATTCTCGATTCTGTTTGACAATTTTCCTCATCGCTTTTCTCTTTCCTTTCCGTTTTCAGTCTTCCCTATCTATCTCTTTTGTTTACTATCATTTTCGTTATATTCAGTAATCGTAATCTTCGTTTTCTTTTCTTTCGTAACTTACGGGAAATAATCTTTCCGCTCCGACTTTTCCCTTTCCTTTTTCTTATTTTCCTCGCCCTTTAGTCTTTTGTTAAATTGTTTGTGCATGCACGTACTACTCCATACCACAAATTCGGTTCCGACCAAAAACTGTCTTGTGCAGGGACATTCCTTGAGTGTGGTAGGATAACCTAGAAACAGTCGTGACAAAACGAAATATTGAATTCTAGGATTATAGAGTTTCGTTTAAGGAGCATGAAACTGTATTATTTTGGTTTTATATGTTCTCTCATTTCCATTTTAGTTTTTCAATCCATCACTCCTCCTGCCCTCTCTCTTTTTTTATTTTCCCTTCTCTCTCTCTCCCTTGATTTTGAAAGTGGGCCACGCTGCGATCGTGGCGGCTCCCTTCCCGCCCTGGGGCCGTGGCAGGGCGAAGGCGTGCGTGAGAGGGGTGGCGTGGCGTGGCGTGGCGTGGGACGACCCTCCCGAGCAGCCGCAGCAACAGGTAGTAGGAATGCCAGGGGTGGGGAGGGCCGGGAAAGCACGGCACGGCTTGACGTCAGGCGCGGACCTGTTTCAAAACAGCCCCTTCCCTCCGCCCCTTTCTCCCTCGCCCTCACCCTCACCCTCTCTCTCTCTCTCTCTCTCCCCGCTCATCATTTTTACATTATTATTTTTATTATTGCAATTACTGTTCGAATAGGACAGCTTGGTTCACAGGGCACGGAGTTTTCTTCGCGGAACGCATTTGCTGCTCCGGTTGCTCGCGAGTAGAAGAAATAAATGAAGGTCGCTGCGCGTTGTGTTTGGTTTGTGGCTTTCCTCTGCGCCAGGCCCGCGGTATTTCTTCGTACGGCGTGGCGATAGGAGTTGAACTGTGCTCTTTGCTAAGTTAGGAGACGCTACAGCCGGGGCTTGTTTGGTTTCATTAAAAAAAAGGGGGGACGTGGAATGAGTATTTTAATTGTGTATTTGTTTGTGTTATTCTGAGTATATCATCGTAACTGAAAAGTGGTTGTTTTCCAGAAAATAAGTTTGAATTGAAAGTGTGTCTCCACGTTATGTTTAGAATTTTCACAACTACTCATTGTGATTTTGTAATATATTTAGCGCTCGTGTAGTTTTAAAAAAAAATGTGAAAAATGCGGCAGTAAACGACAAGTGGATTTTTTTATGAAGGTATATCGCATTTAATGAGCGATGTGATTAAGATTGGTAAAGATGAGAGATGTCGGAAAATAATTTCGTTCCCTGATATTTGATCAAATGTTTTTGTTTGTACGCTTTATATTATAGTTATGTTTCATTGACGAAGAAAGCATGTGCTTTCGCCAGGAAAAAATTACTAATGCTTGTAGTGTCGCTCACGATCACGAGTTTTATAAAAACTAGTATAGTTGTCAACAAATGATCGCATCTAATGAATGTTTCGTTTTCCTCTGTTGCAGGGTCACCCCGAAGGCCCCAACAACAAGAACAGCAATAGCAACAACGCCAACAACAACAATAACAACGTGACCAACAACAACCACACGAACAACAACAACCACCACCACCACCACAGCCCGAGCGGCGGCGGCGGCGGGGGCCAGCACTCGGCGGCGCGCGGCGGCTCGACCTCCTCCTCCTCCTCTTCGGCGGGCGGGATGGGCGTGGCGGTGGCCACCAACCTCAACTCGGCGGCGCTGCAGCAGAAGGTGCTGCGGTGGAACGACTCAGCGGCGGCGGCGGGCGGCGGGGGCGGCGGCGGGCAGGCGGCGGGGGCGGTGGGCGGCGGGCGGGCGCAGCCGCTGGGGCGCCGCAGCAGCCACCCGGCGCCGGGCGCCGCCGCGGCCTCGCCCTCTTCCTCCGCCGCCGCCACCACCATCAGCGCGGTCACGGCGTCCATCGTCACCTCCATGAGCAGCCTGCTGCTGGACAACATGCGCGACCAGCACGCGCCCCAACAGCAGCCGCAGCCGCACCAGGCGCAGTCTGGCGGCGGCCACCGCAAGCTGGACCGCTCGCAGAGCGAGCCGGCGTCGTCGAGCGCGGCGGCGGCGGCCGCGGCGGCGGCGCAGGTGATGAAGGCGGCCAACATCAACACGAGCCGCTACAAGACGGAGCTGTGCCGGCCGTTCGAGGAGAACGGCACGTGCAAGTACGGCGACAAGTGCCAGTTCGCGCACGGCACGCAGGAGCTGCGCAGCCTGGTGCGCCACCCCAAGTACAAGACGGAGCTGTGCCGCACCTTCCACAGCATCGGCTTCTGCCCGTACGGGCCGCGCTGCCACTTCATCCACAACGCGGACGAGGCGCGCAACAAGCCGAAGCCGCTGGAGCTGGTGGCGGCGGCGGCGGCGGCGGCCGCGGGCGTGCACGCGGCGGCGGCGGCGGCCGCGGCGGCGGCGGCGGCCGCCGGGGGCGGCGGCTCCACCGCCGAGTCGCCCACCTCCAGCCTGAGCCAGTCGCCCACCAACAGCGTGGCGTCCTTCTTCACCGAGAGCGACGTGTTCGCCAGCCTGTCGCCGCCGCCGCCGCCGCAGTCGGCGCACCATCCGGCCGCCCTGGGGAACACCGCGTTCACCTTCGGCCAGGACTTCAACGCGCTCGTGCAGCTGGGCAAGGGCAGCTGCTGCTCGCCCCGCTCCTCGCCCACGTGCAGCGTGGGCTCCATGTCGCCCCGCGGCTCGCCGCCCCCGCCGCCCGCCGCCGCCGCCTCCGCCAACGCTGTCGCCGCCGCCCCCGGCTCGCCCGGCGCCGCCTCCAACGCCAGCGCCAGCGGCAGCGCCGGCGCCAACGCCGGGGAGAACTCCCCGCGCCTGCCGGTGTTCAACAGGCTGAGCAGCTCCGTGCACGTCGGGCTCAGCGGCTTGGAGGAGCTGCTGGCTTGAACGGGCGGCCAGTCGCTGCTGCTGCTGCTGCTGCTGCTACCGCCGCCGCTGAGTGTTATTTTATGTTTATTTATGAAAAAATATATATTCGTGGAAGAGAATATTGTTATTTTGAACCTTTGTATATATATAAATATATTATTATTATAATATTGTATGTCATCTTTTTAATATTATCAATGAAATTTTTTTTCTGTGGCTGTTCTAATAAGGGGAACTTTGCCTTGAGATGTTATATTTATATGGAATATATTACTGACGATGCGGTCGTAAAAAGTTTAATGTAAGATTTTTTTTTTTTTTAATTATTTGTTTTTGGAGTGACGCACTTCCATTGAGGAAGTAAAAATGCATATATCTGCTAGTCCAGTGAGAAATATTTACTCAGCAAGGGATTCGTTTGAAATTGCGGTCATTTCTTTTTTTTTATTTATATTTTTTTCTTCTACAGTTTAGATCATAGGGAAATGTCTTCCAACTAGGGAAATGAACTTGATTTTCAGTTGGTAGAGTATTCACTCTTCCTGTTTCTGTATTAACTCTTGGATTTTATAATTGTATAAGGTTTTGAAACTTAACACCGTTTAGAAATGGTGGGTCCTTTGTGATACAAGCTTTTCTGATGGGAGGCTGTCAATTTCGTATTTATTTTTAGTGTTTTCCATTTACTGTTCTATTGGCAGTGATTTTTTCCATATGGGGATGGGGTAATCCCCTTGAACTGATGGTACTGTTACGTATCTTTTTACATATTAGGGCATTGGCAATGTTCCCTTAGAACAGGTCACGGAAACTTAGTGGTATTAGTAGTTTTATATTTCCCTATATGATTTTGTATCTTGCAAAATATATGACCAGTGATTGAGAGGAAAATTTGTCATTCCAGGGAATAAGAATTCCAATTCTTATTATAGACTGTGGAGTTAACTAAGTGACTTGAATGGTGCACTGTGTGAAGTGTCTTATTATAGCATACCAAGAGGAAAAAAGCCAAAATATGTCCTGTTAATTTTTTCTTTGACATGTTATTCTCAGATAACTGCCCCCCAGTTATTATTAATATGCATGTTACACATTTAAGAAATCTGCTTTGCGTTTAATGTATGGATTTATTGATTTTCCACCAATTTATATTTTGAGCGGGAGGGAAGAGCAAAGAGGTGTAAGAAGACCATTAAATTATTGGAGAAATTAGGAATGGATATATAACGAATTGACTTTTGCTTTAAGGCATTGCAAGTTGGAGTTCAGTTGTGTAGCCTTTTATATTTTCTCAAAGAACTTACACCTCTTTGTGGTCGTCGTTCCACATCAGTAGTCAATTCTTTGCAGTGAATATATTATATAATGTGATTATTAATAATGAATATTGTATATTTGTGATTGACGCCTTTGATATGTTATTTTTGTGTCTTGATGAAGGATCAATTGATTCAGTGGAAGAGGTACCTGTGACAAGTTTGCAGGTGAACTAGATGGACACACAAGACTATATTAGCTTTACATGAAAGGGACCCAAATTGTAATATTTGACTGAAGTTTCTGTATCAGCTGATTAGGAGTATTTCCTGTCACTGCAAGTGCTTCAGTAGTCATTATCAGGTTTATGTTTACATCCACTATTTATTGTTTCATTCCATATTCTCTTCTGAAGTCCAAGAACTACTTGAACTCAACTTTTTATAATTTTATTTGTGTGTAAATTATAATTATGTGCATAAGTAATATATATTTTTCCATATGTTTTGGCTAAGCAATATCAATATCAATATGGAATATTAAATAATTTATTATCTAATTATTTTAGTTGGTGTGTGAAGTGTGTTTCTGGTGACATTGTTGCCAAGAATCAAAAGAGTATGTGGGTCCAGGCATTTGATGAAAGGATACATTTTGATCTCTTTTGAATGTAGGATCGGGCATTACGGTCGTCTGAATGGAATTTGAAGTCTGATGTGAAAAAAAGCGAACACTTTTCTCTGTATTTAAACCTCTTTACACTTTTTTTCTCGTGTATATTTCTTTTTACAATTTTTTTTTCTTCCCCTTTTTTGAGCATTGCTTTGTGTGTTGCAAATTAGGTGTTTGCATCCTCCTTGTTCATTTTCAATCCACTCATTTCTATAACTTAATTAGCATAATAATTTATTTTTAAACTAATTTAATTCATACCATTTCGTCTGCGCATACTTCAGTGCTCAACTACAGCCATTTCAGCATGTTTTTGTTTTTATTTTTTAAATGGGAAGGGGAGAAATTCCTCTACAAACTATTTTATTACTATTTTGTTGTATTTATGTAACTTATTATTTATGTCAAAATGTATTTATCAAGTTTATATTAAAAGAGTATAATAAAAACTCAGTTTTATATGCAAATGCTTTTTTATCAAAGAAACTGTGTTCTTTAATATTTAAAAATATCGATAGTACACATGCATTTTAAGTCATCCAAAAAGAAAACAAACAAAAAAATTATATTCAATCCTCTTATTTTGCAAATGTGAGTGGGTTATGTATGGGGACTGTGAAGTCCTAGCAATGCTGAGGGCCATGTGAAAGAGTAAAGTCAGCTGGGTACTGTGAGAAAGTAGTGAACACAAGTCTTGCGATTGCTATTCAAGCGTTCTTCCACACCTTCCAATTATAATACTGTGCATTATATACACATGTTTTCTTTTCATTATTATTACACTCCTATATGTTGTATTTTGTTCAATGTAGTGATGTGTTTAATTATGTATTTTGTACCCATCTGAACTGAATTGCTTGTATTCCTTTGCAATTAATGTGTTTTAATAGAACATGCTGCAAACATATAAGAAGGATAATATAATTTTCTATCATTTTCAGAAAAATAATCTCGAGTTGTGTTTATTTAAAAAAACCATACATCTCCTTTCCTTTCCTTTTTCACTGTCCAAGATAGGAAGAAGTTTTGTTAGAAATATTTTAAAAATTACATTTCTTAAACTAATACAATAAAATTGTTCAATACTATTCCTCATTAATAAATTAAATACTTTTGGGGAATGATTGAAGTGTCTTTTTAACCAAAGTTTATGCATGAACTGCCTAGTTTTATTCATGTTTGAATCTGTGCTCAATTAGTATAAATGAGTTGGTAATTAAAAAAGAAAATGTTAAAGCTAATATCCAATGGAGTTAATCTTGATCACCATATTTTTAGTACAAGTTGCAACAGAAACAAAATTCAAAGCTCCCAATGATTGTTTCTTAAATTAAAGCAGGATTGAAATGGTGATTTTTCTGACATGTATTATACACGACTACAGGAGCAATTTCGTCATTTCTGGCAATTTTGACCATAGAACTGACAGAAATGTAACCTGAATGGAAGTAAGGTCTCAATTCTACTATTCATGGAAGTAGTTATTTTGTTGTAAAATCTATTAAGGTAAGTACAATTTTCTTATATTCTTCCAAATCCAGAGATTCGGTTTAACAAAAAAACAAAAAAAAATAAAAAAACAGCCAAATTACTCGAATATACAAACGATATTGCTTCATTTATCAAATGAAAATGTAGAACGGATTTCTGCGTCCACGTTTGTTAAGCATATTTTCTCAATTTAAACTAAGAGTAAATAAAATACGGGTATATTAAAATAAGCTTTTATTATTGCAATAAATAGTACTATAAATCTGGAGTTCGATTTCAAAAAGAAAATTACTTAAGACCATGTCCCCTCTCCGTCAAGCCGGTGCAAAACTTAAGCTCCCAATGGTCTCCTAACAAGTGTGGTGCGTGTGTGTGCGTAAGGGAAGAGAAAGGGACCGGAATGAGGATGAAAAGATCCTGAGCGGTCCGTGACCCGTTTGTTAAGGTACAACTCCAGCGTTCGTTTAGTATTGATAGAAGAAAGCACGGGAAAAAAGCGATCAGCGCAGCCGGCCGCTAGAATTCCGATACCCGCGTTTGAATTCGTCTTAGCAAGTGTTGAAAATCTTCACCGTCGGGATTTGAACCCTAGTTCCTCCCTGTCCAGACGCAGTGACAGCTGTTGCTTCGAATGATCTCCGCCGGTGAAATATATACATATGACTAGTACTTGTTACTATATTTAACTAACAAACGTATTGAGCTGTAGGGTTAATGAACTGTGCCGAGATAAGACATGCAAGTGTTATTAATACGATCACGAAATACCAGAGGTTGTGTATGTTGCCATTAGAAACAAACAGTTAAATACGGCACAAGTGTTTCACAACATCGCTTTATTTTCAGTGCTAATGAACATATGGAAGTTAAGATTATAAAGAACTTTACAGACTGCGGCTCGAGTGAAAAATTCTGTAACTTTTGGAATTACACTCAGGAAAACATTAGGACTTTTACTTTCTCGCTAGAGCTTACGCATGGCAGGGAAAGAGTATTGTAATGCTGCAGGGAAAAAAGGCGAATTTCGACAGAAAACCTCTTTTTGCAGAGCCTTTGTAACAAAAAACTGGATAAATGTTGCCCCTTAATGTGATAAATTACTTCCTCTAACTCGTTGTGTAGTCAAAATCCACGTTTTGTGGGTTCTTGGTACCGAAAAATCGATTGAAGGCAAAACTGTCTGTGAAGTACGTTAGCGGCTAAACTGTTCGTAGGATTTTCATCAGAATTGATTTTTCCCAATCGACCTGGCTGATGTCGAGGCCCCTTGAATCTGAAACCGATATTTTCATTCTGGGAGAAACTTTACATGAAGTCCCTGGGACATTTTTTAAAAAAAAGGTGCCAAATCTTTTTAATTAATTTTTGTTTTTGAATATTGTGAAGAACGTTTAAGAAAATAGTACAGGTCTAATTTTCATTGAAATCACTGAATTTTCGAGAATAGCTTTTTTTTTTCTTTTCGTTTCTTTCCGATCAGTGACACAGCAGTGACACCAGCCGATGTTCAGAGCCACCTGAACCGGTAGGGTAGAGTATTCATGTAGATGGCATGTTTTTCATATGTTACTATTTTAACGCAAGGGATTTTTTGCATCGAAAGACAACGCCCCCAAAAGGACATTTTTTTACGAACAAAAGTTCGATTTCCGACGATGGCGAATTTTTTGCAGAGTCTGCATCTGCGCTAGAACACAACCAGATTGGAGGAGACTTTTAGCGGCCGGCGGGTGTGTTTGAATTTTCAGTGCCTTAAAGGCCCATTCACAATGCAGACGTAAACATAAGCGTAACGCACAGACATCAACTTAAAACATAAGTGATAGACTGCAGCATTACACAATGTACAACATAAGCGTAAGCAAAGATTTTCTGTGGGCCATTCTAGTTACTATTGTTTGGATGTGAGAATCTATATTTTATATATATTGAAATTTTGTTTAAAATATGCATGTTTATATAAACATACATAACATATATAAACATGTACGTATGTACTGTGGCACAACAGCTCTTTACAAGCCAAGGTCTACCAGCGGCGTCTCGGCCTTGTGGCCATGAGTTGGGTTAGGTTAGGTTAGGTATTTTAATTTCAATAAAAATTCAAACTAAATGGTAGTACTATGAATATTACAACGAAACTAAACTACAAAAAGATCGTACGCTACAAAACAACGCAGAAAACCGTCGAAAATCAACCAAGCAATTTGGAAAACAAAGTCTTGTGTTCGATCTATCGACTTCGATCCTATTTCGATACTCGATTTTGAATTAAACGTACTGTGATTGGTTCATTTCTTATTTCTGACATAAGCATAAGCACAGAAGCTTGAAGCTTGCAAGCTTTTAAGTTAACGTCTTATGCGTTATGCTTATGTGAATGCATTTTGAATGAGTCCGCTTATAAAAATTGTCCTAACTTATGTGTTAACGCTATGCTTATGTTTATGTCTGCATTGTGAATGGGCCTTAACAAACGGACCATAGCCCGCGACGATCTTCCATTTCTCACGTTTGTCCCCTCGTCTTCCGTTATCACACTTAGGACTTCGTTTCTTGCGGAACGTGACTGGCGTTCCGACACCTCGGGAGAAATAATATGGAGTTTTAGCGTCAGGCATAAGGACACATCCTTAAACTCTATTGATCACGTGACTGGCGATTTAATACGGTCGTAATGGACAACGTTTAGAAGAGTTTTAGCAATCGTCATTGCGTTATGCATTATGACAAAAGATTTCAAGCGATGAACAAAGAAATTGCATAATATATCAAAGAGTGTTGGATAGTGGTGAGATATTTCAACCAAGATAGGAGTCAAGAGTATAACAAATTTACATTATGCACGGAGTTTTAGATTTTGCAATCTTCGCGGTGAGTATGCAGTTTGGAATTTTGAATCGTCTTTTCTTGAGAATGTAGGAAGTATCTTAAAACAGCGTTCGTTATGAGCGTTCGCGTAACCTAACCCGAAGATATGATTTCAACTTCTTTTTCGCAATTTCTTTCCTGTCACCTCTAACATTTCCCAATAATTCTTGTCAGCGTCATGGTGATGCTAAGGAATAATTGTAACTGCCTCACAGACGAGAATCGGTTTATCAGAGTTCGAAAAACATAACCTTTTCGGTTTTTAGGCGGCTATTGTGCTACTTGTAAGGTAACCGTAGAGACTCCTACCGGCGTGCACTATTTATGAAGGTATAAGAACGTACCTTAGTCTTGAGGTAAGACGTTATGACTTCAAGGTCCGTCACGTGACTGTTAGTGTATAAAACGCCACTGCCTTACGCGTGGCGCTAAAACTACCTATTATTAAATTATATTACAAATATATAACTATTTCTATTGAATTAATAATTAATTAGAGGTGCGTTCTGGAACGTAAAATTTTATAAATCAAGCACTGCACACACATATGTGGACTTCACTACCATACATGTCGGGAAATCAGTTGTGTTCTTAGAGCTTGTTCCCGGAGAGCAGAGAGAATCCCAGTGAGACGTTCAGCTACAATAATTGAAATAAACTTCTCCAAGGTTTCTCAAGGGAGGGCACCACTGGGCGATTTCGTATCGCTTTGTGTTGCTTAAAAGTCTGCGAAGTTTAAAACCGGGTTCAAGACAATTTTGTGTACGAATCAACAATACATATTATAAATCCTGAATCGTCTTCGGACAAATGGATCATAACACGTTTGCAATCCACAGCTTGACGAGATTGCTTATCTTGGGAAGAACGTCATGCTACGCCTCTGAAAATAACAAATAATATGATTCCTACGTCTTGTGGTATATCTGCATTGGATGAAATATGTTTCCATCTTTAAGTCAGTTTTGACCAAAAAAAACCGACTGATTTATATGGGAAAATATAATATAATCTTAATATGGGAAGATGTAATATTTGGCGTTGCTATACGTAGTGCTGAACTAGTGCTGAAGTCACAGAGGTTAAGCCACTCGAGACGTAGCGTCTTCTGGATGGGTGCAGAGACGTAGCTTCAGTGGGTGTCACCCGGGGCAAAACTAATGGTATCACCCCCCCCATAAATTAAATATAAAAAAACTATTAATGAATAGTTTATACATTATTTAATAAAAATATAAGTAAATTTGTTAATTACATGAAATTTATTAATTATATTAAAAACAATGTCATTCAAAATAATGGAAATATAATTTTTAAATAAATAATCTAAAACGAAGAATAACGAATTAACAAGTGCGTGTTTTTATAACAACGCTTTTCCAGATTTAAGAGCAGCAAACTTATGTATAATTTCATCAAAATAAATGCTGTAATCAATACATCATCTCTACAAAATCTGCAAAAGTGCCTAATTGGTGTCACCTCTAAAACTGTGACACCCGGAGCGGACCGCCCCCCCTACCCCTCCCTAACTACGTCACTGGATGAGCGCCTGTCTGCGAACCCAGGAAACTAACGGCGACGAGACCCTCGCCGAAGGGATAAACGGCGATCACTGACTGTGACTGAGTAGGTTAAACGAGGATTATTCCACTACACGTTCGACGCCGGTATGTGGCTTTAATAGAACGTTGTTACGAATTAACGTAACAGAACTTAAAACAAAAAGCAAACAAGACAAGAAAAGAATGAATAGATCTTAGCAAGTCCAAGACAGGTGTCGTTGTTAAACTTAAAAAAAAAAAATTTAATTCTTTATAAGCTGTTTATAACTCCATCATGTGAACAATATTTTAAAAAGAGTAAGCGGGAGAGATTTTAGTATCCGCTCATGACAAATAGAATGCGGTTTCATTGTCGGCTCTAATTTGAATGAGTCACTACATTTTCTTCGTAATACTGGCGTCAGGCACGCTTATCACTTGTGTGGTTAGAAGAAACATTTGCTCACTAAACCATCTTCGCTTAGTCGAAGCGCCAGTCATTGACGCAATTTTTTGTGGTCGCTACATAGAGATGACACTGGAAACCCTTTCCTTTGTCCATTACAGGAACTGCACTGTGTTTCACTGAAAACGAAACCAAACAGGAAGGGTTATGATTGGACTTGGTAAAAACAGAGGGCGGAACATTGACTTGATAAGACTTTATTTTCATTATTAGAGGCCGGATACTCCAGGCTCATGCTTGAATCATGAAATATGTTCGTATGTTATGTGACGAATAATCACAAAAATGAAAATTATTTTTTGCTGTTCAATGTTTAAATATTTTAGTGCTAGATGAAAGATCATCAAGCATTAAAATCTGTAACTTAACCAATTTCCTCACGGTTTCCCTTGGCCCCAACTGGGTGCACGTGCCATTGTTCTGGATGTAGGGATCCAGTTCCTCAATCAGATACATTCATGGAAAAAAATCATGAAAAAAGAAAAGAAAGAATTGGACTCGATTACAGTTACTTGTCAAATACTATACTGAACTAGGAAAACCCGGCAGACGTTGTTCTGCCCTTCATCTCCCTCTTTCCCCTCACATCACTTTTTCTCACTGCCTCTCCCTCCTTCCCTCACACTGTCCCTGTCTGTGTGTCTCTGTCTCTCTCATTCACCTTTACTTGCAGATTCTGTAAGTCCCTGAGCAGGAGAAGCAATATCGGGAAGCGCCGGACCAACAAAAATGTAATAGAATGTTCGAGAAGAGCTCATTCTGTAGATTAACGGTGTGGGAAAGGTTTATTTAGTTTTTAAGGCTCCAGAACGCAATGTTTAGGGGTTATTTAACGATAGAGTTTCAAAATGAATTTTTCTTAACGTAGTTTTCGTAGTACTGTTCTGTAATATCGACTTACCGCAACCGAATAGTGGGACGAAAAGCCACTCTTAACGGCCGGTGTCTATTAAGATTTTTACAGTCCGCCGTCCTTTAAGAACAACGGCAACAAATGAGTTGCGGAAAAGGATAGCGGATGCTCCCGTATAATCTCGGATAGAGCATCGGTTTACAAACTTCAACGGCGTCCGTTATTTGCTGTTCATTAGTTTAATGACGTGTATCATCATTACACCATGCATTCTACACGTCTGACCCACTGCACACCCTCCCCTGCCTTTCCCCGCCACCAACTCACCAGACCAGCCCGGTGAGACAGCTTTTCCTTTCATTCCACTCCTAAAAATGGCCTCTTGGCGCCGAGCGGGGAGTGAAGTTCTGGAGTTAAAAAATATCGTCCGAAGTTCAGATCACCGCCAGGGACCCGAAGACCAACGATGAGCAGCGGAAACGACCGATCGCTCGGCCTGCAAGACCGGTTGGGCGAGGATCTCCAGGAGGCTCTGGAGAGAGCCAGATAGAGGAGGCTGTGGCTTGGCTGCGGTTTCAGCAGGCCGGGTAAACGCGAAATACTTTCGAAGAACATTACGAATAAAATATTAATTCAAACAAGATTATTGACGTTCGTAAGGAACACGGGATGTTGATTTTTTTACAATATATTCGAAATGGAGGTCGGAGAAAAAAAAATGATTGTTTTTGTTCCAAGAAATGTTATGGAGACAAATTATTAGCATTGATAATAGGCACTGAATTAAAGGAATAATTTGGGAGTCTCCTACATCTGATGAAAAACGATACTGTTTTTTTAGGAGTTTGTAATTATTAACGTTTCGTCGTTGTAGTGTAATTGACATAAGTACTAAGAATTCTTACACGACCTAATGTATGAATTATATGATACTTTTTTAGCGCATAGGAGAACTTCAAATACATCTGGATGTGCAGTTAATAAAAAATACAGGAGTGTCACAGATAACTAATAAACGTACAAGTCACAAATAATTTGGTACATTTAGTCAATATTACTAAAGATCTGAGGTCAGAATTAACTAGTGATGCTACAGAATGGCAGACTTTTCCGTATTAGTTTTCTATTTCCTTGGGTCTGGGCTAGCTATTTGGAATTGTCACATACTCGTGCCAGCTGCCAAAGAATTTTTTTTCGGAGAACAAACTTTATTTGGAGGAAAAATCTCTATCTTCAATTTTGTAGTTGTAGGAAGACGTCGAAAATATTTCAAACTTTTACAATTTATGAAAATTCAGAGCTAACTATGAAATTGGAACTTATGCCACCTTTATAAGGGTATTCTTGCAAGTCTATTCTTACAAGAAATTTAAAGAAATATTTGGAGCCGGTTCTGAGAAAATTTTGAAAATGTCCGAAGGGCTTCGTGTAAAGTACCCCAAAAAATTATGATGAAAGTTTTTCGAAATTGTGGCGCCTCCAGTGGAACCAGATCGACCGGGGAATATCCATTTGGAAGAGATCATACGTTATGGTTTACGCGCTAGTGTTGTTCACAGACTGACAGACGGACGTTTTGAAAATAACTACTTTTTCGGTATCAGGGGACCCCAAAACTTGTATTTCCGTTGAAATCTCGAAATCGATTTTCCTCAGCATTACAAAACTTTCCCGTATATACGTATGTATGCGGGAAAGTAAAAATTATTTACTACATTTCACACAATGGCAGTTGAGGAAATCGAATAAATAATAGTAAAATATTGGAATAATGGGTTTCGTACGTAGTTTAATAGAAGAATTGTTCATTACGTAAAAGAAGATATTGTCTCCTTGTTTAGTCTTTTTTTCTGTCGAAGAGCAAACAATTATCATCCGCGATCTAGATATTTGATCCTGAAAGCAACTAATTATTATGCCTCATGGAAATGGTTTACGTGGTGAGAAAACGCAAGTACTCACAATTCTACCGAACATGAACATAAATGACCATAAGTTGGTGACCAAGTACCCTGAATTTTCTTCTCTGCTCTTCTCTTCCCTTTTCTTCTCGCCTCTTGTCTTCTCAACCGTTCCTTTTCCTTCTCTTCTTTTCTCTTCTCTTATCGCCTCTTCCCTTCCCTTCTCTTCTATTTCTTCGCTTCCGTTCTCTTCTCTTTCTTCTCTTCGCTTCCTTTTTTTTCTTTTCTACTCTTCCCTTCTTTCATATTCTCTTCTCTCTTTTCTCCCTTCTCTACACTTCCCTTCCTTTCTCTTCTTTTTGTTTTCTTCCATTCTCTTCTTGACTCGCCTCTTTTGCGTCTCCTCCGTTCCCTTTGCTTCTCTTCCCATACCTTCTCTTTTCTTCCTCTTCCCTTTCCTCCCTTCTCTTTGCTTCCCTTCCCTTCCGTCTCTTCTATTCCGTTCTCTTCCCTTCCCTTCCTTTTCACATCTCTTCTCTTTCCTTCCTTTCCCTTCCCTTCCGTTCTGTTCTCTTCCCTTCCCTTCTGTACTCTTCCCTTTCCTTCCATTCCCTTCAACAATAAGTCGTAACTTGAAGGATACAATAACGTGTAGCTTCCATGAGCTCTCCGGCTTTGACGTCAGCGCTATTCATTGCTTTGGAAAAGGGCAACCGGAGAGATACGGAACGACCGGCCGTGGGCTCCTCGGGTTTCGAACAAGTGACCCCCTCGAAGCGAGACGTTGAGTCGCATCCTGCTGCAGCCTTTTGGAGGCTTGCCAGACTTGGACACAAATTTAATACAAACTACTGACATGTTGCAGGCAAAACTGCTTGATTATTGAGCGGTCCATTTGAAACGCTAATCGATTTTTACCAGCGACGGGATTCGGGAGGGCGGGGCAAGACGGGGCAATTGCCACCATCCCTAAGTTGTAACAAATGTTGTAAAAATATATTTACACATTTCATTTCGCGGATATTTAAATTTATATTATAATAAAATTACCTTTTTTTGTATTTTGGGAAGAAATTTAAAAGTAATTAAGCAAACAATAATTTTATTAAGATGAGTTAATAACATACATTAATAAATTGGCATACTTTAGTTCAGTGTTATAAAACGTGCGAGGTAACGTTTAGCTTTACTTTGAATATCCTACATTAATGAATTATTTTTCAATTATGTTTTTCTTTTAAACAATATTTGCACAGAAATTAAACAGTTTCGTGCCTAAAATCACAAGTCATATATAACACTTGAATTAACTGGCAAAAAGGAAGAGTTAAAGTATTATACACATATGATACATGGTCCTCAAATTTCAAAATATAAAACAAAATTCAAGCAGCTACAATATATTATAGTTATTTACATATATTTACAAGTTATGCATCGAATCCATACTGTGAGCCATACAGATTATTTAAAAGAAAAATTGTTTGATGCAAGCATACTACATTCTGCTTTTCGTACATTTTTATAAAATTAATATTATTTAAACAAAGAGAATTTAAACTACTTTTTTTATAAAAATGTAATTTTAAATTGTTGTAAAAAATACTTACGTCCCAAATTTGCCCCCCCCCCCACAATAAAAGATCCGAAATCCCGCCTCTGATTTTTACTTTCTTCCCCCTACTGCAATACCGGGAGGATAAGAAATGGAATCATATCAACAAAATGATATCTAATATCCGTCGTAATATCCGCGATTAAGGTTCTTTTCATCTGTAACTTCGCTCACACATCGGCATTAAAGTCTCCTAGCTTACCCGTGCGAGAATTCTCGCATGCAATACCACACCCTCTTCCTTATTTTTCCATTTCCATATTAAACCTATAATACACATTGTTCTTCAAGACCCTCTTACCTTCCGTCACTTGTTCTATATGACACCTTATAATTCATAACAATACGATACACTCTTATGTATGAAAAAATACCATCTTATATTTTTCTTTTCGATATTTTGCACGCAGTCATGGAAAAACTGTTTTTCATGAAAGTAAGACTTTTCAACACGACATGAACTAGGTAAAAAGTAATGTAAAGATTCTTTACGTAAATTTTATTTGCAAATTTCTCAGATTCCTTGGAGTTCATTTAATTATAAATGAATAGAAATTACACATTTCATTGCGCTTCAGGTACATTTTAACGTTATAATTGTAAACTATATGAAACATTTTCAAAATTTATTTTCCAAAATACGCCATCTTCCATTTTAAAGTTCTATTGTTTAAAATGCGTGAAATACATGCAACTTTTCAGGGAAAAGTTTCAGTCGACGTATGTAGTGTGCGAAGGCGTTGTGGAGGTGTGTAAAGGTGTATGTGGAGGTGTGTGAAAGCGTATATGGAGGTATGCAAAGGCATGTGGAGGCGTTATGGAGGTGTTTCAAGGCTTATGTGGAGACGCGTGAAGACGTGTGTGGATGTGTGTGTAGGCGTAGGTGGAGATGTGTAAAGGCGTATGTGAAGATGTGTGAAGGCGTATGTGGAGGTGTGCAAGAACGTATGTGGAGGTGTGTGAAGACGTATATGGATGTGTGTAAAGACGTATGTGGAGATGTGTGAAGGCGTATGTGGAGGTGCGTAAAGGCGTATGTGGACATGTGTGAAGGCGTATGTGGAGTGCGTAAAGGCGTATGTGGAGGTGCGTAAAGGCGTATGTGGAGATGTGTGAAGGCGTCTGTGGAGATGTGTGAAGGCGTATGTGGAGGTGCGTGAAGGCGTATGTGGAGGTGCGTGAAGGCGTATGTGGAGGTGCGTGAAGACGTATGTGGAGATGTGTGAAGGCGTATGTGGAGATGTGTGAAGGCGTATGTGGAGGTGCGTAAAGGCGTATGTGGAGGTGCGTAAAGGCGTTTGTGGAGATGTGTGAAGACGTTGGTGGAGGTGCGTAAAGGCGTATGTGGAGATGTGTGAAGGCGTATGTGGAGGTGTGCGAAGGCGATGGCGTATGTGTGAAAGCGTATGTGGAGGTGTGTAAAAGCGTATGTGGAGGTGCGTGAAGGCGTATGTGGAGGTGCGCGAAGGCGTATGTGGAGGTGCGCGAAGGCGTATGTGGAGGTGCGCGAAGGCGTATGTGGAGGTGCGTGAAGGCGTATGTGGAGGTGCGCGAAGGCGTATGTGGAGGTGTGTGAAGGCGTATGTGGAGGTGCGTGAAGGCGTATGTGGAGGTGCGCGAAGGCGTATGTGGATGTGCGTGAAGGCGTATGTGGAGGTGCGTAAAGGCGTATGTGGAGGTGCGTAAAGGCGTACGTGGAGATGTGTGAAGGCGTATGTGGAGGTGCGTAAAGGCGTATGTGGAGGTGTGTGAAGGCGTATGTGGAGGTGCGTAAAGGCGTTTGTGGAGATGTGTGAAGACGTTGGTGGAGGTGCGTAAAGGCGTATGTGGAGATGTGTGAAGGCGTATGTGGAGGTGTGCGAAGGCGATGGCGTATGTGTGAAGGCGTATGTGGAGGTGTGTAAAAGCGTATGTGGAGGTGCGCGAAGGCGTATGTGGAGGTGCGCGAAGGCGTATGTGGAGGTGTGCGAAGGCGTATGTGGAGGTGCGTGAAGGCGTATGTGGAGGTGTGCGAAGGCGTATGTGGAGGTGCGCGAAGGCGTATGTGGAGGTGTGCGAAGGCGACGGCGTATGTGTGAAGGCGTATGTGGAGGTGTGTAAAAGCGTATGTGGAGGTGCGCGAAGGCGTATGTGGAGGTGCGCGAAGGCGTATGTGGAGGTGCGTAAAGGCGTATGTGGAAATGTGTGAAGGCGTATGTGGAGGTGTGTAAAAGCGTATGTGGAGGTGCGTGAAGGCGTATGTGGAGGTGTGCGAAGGCGTATGTGGAGGTGCGCGAAGGCGTATGTGGAGGTGTGCGAAGGCGACGGCGTATGTGTGAAGGCGTATGTGGAGGTGTGTAAAAGCGTATGTGGAGGTGCGCGAAGGCGTATGTGGAGGTGCGCGAAGGCGTATGTGGAGGTGCGTAAAGGCGTATGTGGAAATGTGTGAAGGCGTATGTGGAGGTGTGTAAAAGCGTATGTGGAGGTGCGCGAAGGCGTATGTGGAGGTGCGCGAAGGCGTATGTGGAGGTGCGTAAAGGCGTATGTGGAAATGTGTGAAGGCGTATGTGGAGGTGTGTAAAAGCGTATGTGGAGGTGCGTGAAGGCGTATGTGGAGGTGCGTAAAGGCGTTTGTGGAGATGTGTGAAGACGTTGGTGGAGGTGCGTAAAGGCGTATGTGGAGATGTGTGAAGGCGTATGTGGAGGTGTGCGAAGGCGATGGCGTATGTGTGAAGGCGTATGTGGAGGTGTGTAAAAGCGTATGTGGAGGTGCGCGAAGGCGTATGTGGAGGTGCGCGAAGGCGTATGTGGAGGTGTGCGAAGGCGTATGTGGAGGTGCGTGAAGGCGTATGTGGAGGTGTGCGAAGGCGTATGTGGAGGTGCGCGAAGGCGTATGTGGAGGTGTGCGAAGGCGACGGCGTATGTGTGAAGGCGTATGTGGAGGTGTGTAAAAGCGTATGTGGAGGTGCGCGAAGGCGTATGTGGAGGTGCGCGAAGGCGTATGTGGAGGTGCGTAAAGGCGTATGTGGAAATGTGTGAAGGCGTATGTGGAGGTGTGTAAAAGCGTATGTGGAGGTGCGTAAAGGCGTATGTGGAGGTGCGTAAAGGCGTTTGTGGAGATGTGTGAAGACGTATGTGGAGGTGCGTAAAGGCGTATGTGGAGATGTGTGAAGGCGTATGTGGAGGTGTGCGAAGGCGATGGCGTATGTGTGAAAGCGTATGTGGAGGTGTGTAAAAGCGTATGTGGAGGTGCGTGAAGGCGTATGTGGAGGTGCGCGAAGGCGTATGTGGAGGTGCGCGAAGGCGTATGTGGAGGTGCGCGAAGGCGTATGTGGAGGTGCGTGAAGGCGTATGTGGAGGTGCGCGAAGGCGTATGTGGAGGTGTGTGAAGGCGTATGTGGAGGTGCGTGAAGGCGTATGTGGAGGTGCGCGAAGGCGTATGTGGATGTGCGTGAAGGCGTATGTGGAGGTGCGTAAAGGCGTATGTGGAGGTGCGTAAAGGCGTACGTGGAGATGTGTGAAGGCGTATGTGGAGGTGCGTAAAGGCGTATGTGGAGGTGTGTGAAGGCGTATGTGGAGGTGCGTGAAGGCGTATATGGAGGTGCGTGAAGGCGTATGTGGAGGTGCGTGAAGACGTATGTGGAGGTGTGTGAAGGCGTATGTGGAGTGCGTAAATGCGTATGTGGAGATGTGTGAAGGCGTATGTGGAGGTGCGTAAAGGCGTACGTGGAGATGTGTGAAGGCGTATGTGGAGGTGCGTAAA
Organism: Acheta domesticus; assembly: GCA_031308135.1. NCBI lineage: Eukaryota > Metazoa > Arthropoda > Insecta > Orthoptera > Gryllidae > Acheta > Acheta domesticus. Next base: position 60,679,029 of record JAHLJT010005437.1, on the reverse strand, counting down.
GGCGTATGTGGAGGTGTGTGAAGGCGTATGTGGAGGTGCGTAAAGGCGTTTGTGGAGATGTGTGAAGACGTTGGTGGAGGTGCGTAAAGGCGTATGTGGAGATGTGTGAAGGCGTATGTGGAGGTGTGCGAAGGCGATGGCGTATGTGTGAAGGCGTATGTGGAGGTGTGTAAAAGCGTATGTGGAGGTGCGCGAAGGCGTATGTGGAGGTGCGCGAAGGCGTATGTGGAGGTGTGCGAAGGCGTATGTGGAGGTGCGTGAAGGCGTATGTGGAGGTGTGCGAAGGCGTATGTGGAGGTGCGCGAAGGCGTATGTGGAGGTGTGCGAAGGCGACGGCGTATGTGTGAAGGCGTATGTGGAGGTGTGTAAAAGCGTATGTGGAGGTGCGCGAAGGCGTATGTGGAGGTGCGCGAAGGCGTATGTGGAGGTGCGTAAAGGCGTATGTGGAAATGTGTGAAGGCGTATGTGGAGGTGTGTAAAAGCGTATGTGGAGGTGCGTAAAGGCGTATGTGGAGGTGCGTAAAGGCGTTGTGGAGATGTGTGAAGACGTATGTGGAGGTGCGTAAAGGCGTATGTGGAGATGTGTGAAGGCGTATGTGGAGGTGTGCGAAGGCGATGGCGTATGTGTGAAAGCGTATGTGGAGGTGTGTAAAAGCGTATGTGGAGGTGCGTGAAGGCGTATGTGGAGGTGCGCGAAGGCGTATGTGGAGGTGCGCGAAGGCGTATGTGGAGGTGCGCGAAGGCGTATGTGGAGGTGCGTGAAGGCGTATGTGGAGGTGCGCGAAGGCGTATGTGGAGGTGTGTGAAGGCGTATGTGGAGGTGCGTGAAGGCGTATGTGGAGGTGCGCGAAGGCGTATGTGGATGTGCGTGAAGGCGTATGTGGAGGTGCGTAAAGGCGTATGTGGAGGTGCGTAAAGGCGTACGTGGAGATGTGTGAAGGCGTATGTGGAGGTGCGTAAAGGCGTATGTGGAGGTGTGTGAAGGCGTATGTGGAGGTGCGTGAAGGCGTATATGGAGGTGCGTGAAGGCGTATGTGGAGGTGCGTGAAGACGTATGTGGAGGTGTGTGAAGGCGTATGTGGAGTGCGTAAATGCGTATGTGGAGATGTGTGAAGGCGTATGTGGAGGTGCGTAAAGGCGTACGTGGAGATGTGTGAAGGCGTATGTGGAGGTGCGTAAAGGCGTATGTGGAGGTGTGTGAAGGCGTATGTGGAGGTGCGTAAAGGCGTTTGTGGAGATGTGTGAAGACGTTGGTGGAGGTGCGTAAAGGCGTATGTGGAGATGTGTGAAGGCGTATGTGGAGGTGTGCGAAGGCGATGGCGTATGTGTGAAGGCGTATGTGGAGGTGTGTAAAAGCGTATGTGGAGGTGCGCGAAGGCGTATGTGGAGGTGCGCGAAGGCGTATGTGGAGGTGTGCGAAGGCGTATGTGGAGGTGCGTGAAGGCGTATGTGGAGGTGTGCGAAGGCGTATGTGGAGGTGCGCGAAGGCGTATGTGGAGGTGTGCGAAGGCGACGGCGTATGTGTGAAGGCGTATGTGGAGGTGTGTAAAAGCGTATGTGGAGGTGCGCGAAGGCGTATGTGGAGGTGCGCGAAGGCGTATGTGGAGGTGCGTAAAGGCGTATGTGGAAATGTGTGAAGGCGTATGTGGAGGTGTGTAAAAGCGTATGTGGAGGTGCGCGAAGGCGTATGTGGAGGTGCGCGAAGGCGTATGTGGAGGTGTGCGAAGGCGACGGCGTGGAGTGGAGCTGCTTTCTCGTCGGTGGCAGCCTCCTACTCTCGCCTCAGATCCTGTCAAAGGTCGCGGGGTCAACCCAGCGGACGTCTTCCGATTGCAGCCCGCCGGCGACTTTTCCTAAGACCTCCCTCGCGGTGGCGGCTGGTCCGTAAGTAGTGATGACAAATTTTAGCAAAATATCGATACTTCGATACATCAACAAAAGGTTCTCGATGTCTATAAAAACTTCGACAAAAACATGGATGTTTAAAATATCGATGATGTGATATGAATATGATGAATCATATCGAAGTAAAATGTCCTGGTTCTAATACGGTCCATAATACGCCAATATTAGTTTAATGTATATTCTGTCTTAAAATTGACTGTCATCTTATTTTTCTAATCAATGTTCTATGTAGTCAAGGTTCAAAATGCAGTTTAACGATATTGCCAGTTAAAAAATAATCATAAAAGGTAATAACACAAATAATGTTTGTCTTGTCTTTTCTGTATTCTGCGTTCTCTGTAATGTTTTTTTTAAACATGACATTAAGTGTATTAAATAAATAAACACTACTAAAGATACAGAGTTATAGTGGTATTTGTAGTGGTATACTGATATAATTATGTTGAAATGAGTACCAGGTACTTGTCTTGAATCGTGCTTTCTTTGCGTTATTTTGTAAAATATGGATATATTATTGTATTATATTGTGGTGCATGTTATTTAAAAACTAAAGTAGTTATAATTGCCTGTTCGGTGGTGATATATTACAACGACTTAGCTTCTACTCAAATGTGCCTACGCAAACGTTTTGGGTTAGGACATTTATAATTCTATAACAAATTTTGACTCACGTATTGGTAATTGCAACATTTAATAATATTAAGAATTATTTGTAAAATCTGAGTATTATATTTTCTTTGATGGTGGATAAGATTGTATAGTACTTTATGTTAATTGTTATTACAATAATACTTACCGGAAGTACATTCTTTGAGTACAGTGCATGATTCCCTCCCTGATAGACAGCGAACCCCGTCACTCACAAGATGTATTTTGTGGAGGTGCCTAGCAGGATGGCGTGACTGCACAACGATGCTTATCCTCGCGAGCACAACGCTTAATTTTGAGAAGGTATGTATGTAACATAACAGAAATGGTCAATGAATACATTGTTTTTATTTTTTAATTTCGTTCACTGTTGTGATGTTTATTACATAAATATCGTTTTAATACTATTTTGATGTATTCAATGCCCTGAAGGTGAAATTACAAAATTCCCAAACAGCGAAAAAAATATTTCTTTTAACACTTTGCGCGCTAAACTCGTTTTCTGGTGCTTGTTTTTCGTGTGCGTAGCAGCTACTTTTTATTCTAATAATTGAATAACAAGGTGATTCGTGCACTCGTCACTTACTATTTTTATCCTGCTGAACTCCCATTAACCTGAATATCTGTTCACCTTTGATGTTTGAGAGGTATACAACATTGACACATTTAATATTAAATTTAACACATATAATTAAGGTTGAGAAAAATAAATACTAGTAGAAATTAGTATAGATAATATTGAAGACTACAATTTCTGCAAGATTTAAATCAGTAAATAAACCTTAACTTTCTTTTGGACAGGAAAAGAGATGCTTTGCCACTAACCTATGAAAAAATGATTAGAAAGGGCAATTCGTTGTATTAATAAATTACAAATGTTAGCTTCTGGTTTAAATGTACACAAACAATTGATGAAGACCCATGAGCATATTCCTATTCCATAATTCTGACCGAGAAAATCAGGAATCGATCTATGGAACACGCGGAACTTTTAGAAAAATCAGTTTGTTTTCGTAAGTACTCTTTCGAGTTTTTGAGTTCATATCACAATCGAGTAAAGTGGTTAGCCTAACTCTCTTGGCTCTGGATATGAGCTTTTCGAGTGATGGTCTCAAGATTCTCTTGCAAAAGAAATGTTCACCTGTTTCTTGAATTTAATCTTCCTGTGCTATTTCCCCTCTTTGCCTCTTTGTTACTCATTCCTTCTTGTTCCACCAACCAGCGACCGAGCTAGGGGAGAATCGCGACCTTGGCCGTCTTTAGAACCTGTGACTCGTGCGCAGTCTAGATGTCGAAGGGAGAAGCTTTCTGGGGTGAAATAGTATTCTCTTATTTGTATCGAGTTGACGACAGGGGAAGGGAAAAGCGTTTGTTCCAAAAATGCATCATCATGGATAATTATATGTGAAAAATATTAAGGCAATTCGTAATTTATTATTTGTCGTTTTGGAATTCGTGGGTTCTGTGAAATCCGGACATCACACTTGTTAAAAATACTGTAATTAAATGTGGAACGATCTCGTGAATTTCGAAAAGAAAAAGAAGCTCAGTTAAACGGAGCAGGTAAGTACAAAACGACAATGTACTACTCTTCACAGAATGGTATACACAGTAGCAAAGAAACTATCTGATGTAAATGGATGATAAAATGCAACTAGCAAATACGTAAGAATCTTATGCTTTCTTTCAGGCATCAAAATCAGACAACGAAAGAACCTGAATTTTTCGGAGGAGGTGAAGCAACCGCTGCACATTGTCAATGATTTGAAGGCGATGTGAGTAATAAATTACTATAAACACATATGTAAAGCGTAATAATTAAATCCGATATATTACATTTGAGAAGTGTGTCTTGCGAGTTACGTTAATCTAGAGAAAAAATAATATTGTACAAGTCGCTGTATACATTTCTTTTAAGCGAAAATTTTAAAATGTTATAGATTTTCTTCATGAAATTTTGTTGAAATATACTTCTGATGATACTGCATCGATATTTATAAAGTGACTAGAACATTTAAATAGATTCTGGTGAGGCTTATTTTAACTGTTCTGATCGTTAATCAGGGACACAAATTCTCATTTATTTTGGTCAATGACCACAGGTAATCGACAGCAAGTACATGATCATCGTTTGTCACATTTTTTAGTACAACGACCAGTTCAAAGTTTCATAACACCCTAGTTCCGTTACAATAAACCCTTCATTGCTGTTCATGAATCTCTGTATTACGGAAACTGCATTGTGTTTAAGCGCTTGATAAGAAATTTCATTACCATCAAGTGTTCAATTTATTTAACAAGTGAAATAATTTAGCCACCTAACGTGATTAGCATAGTCGAACTGTGTTTTTAATGTGGTATAGGAAAGAAAAGTATTGGAATCTCCTCAATACGAACTCCAACTTTTTTATTAATTAAATTATGATTCCCTGTAATACGTTTTATTGGTAAAGTTTCCAAATCCAATTTTAAGACACTTTTCTTGAGACAGTAGCGTATATTTTGTTTAAACATATTGTAATTTTTCCATTTTACAACGTTTTGGAGATCGAATGTGTCTCCATCTTAAGGTACAAATTGGTGTCTTCTATTTTGATTATTTAAATTATTCTCTAATGGACTGATATACGAAAATTTATGTAATTATTACACCATTAGTTATTTGATTTTTTTAGGTTCATAAATCTATTTTATGAACCTAATGAATGGATTATGATTTTTTTATGGATTATATATTTTAATTTTGAACATTGATTTTTTTAAATTTAATTTATTTGTAATGGTCGCATAAACATCTAGGTTTTGAGCGACCACAAGCTTGTAATACAGAATCACATGTATTTACAGAGTATTTCTGTAGTTAGTTACTATATCACAAATACAGGAGGTTATACCTACTATACATTGTATAGGAGTTTGTACCTACTATACAAGAAGGCACCAAAAAGATATTCTTTTATTGACACATAACCTGGATTTGAAATAGTAATAGCAGCATAAACCATAGTGTTGCATAAGAAAATAAAATGTAAACAATAAGCATCTCAAGAACAATAATTCATGTAGTAACAAAGATTAACTCAACTGCAGTATTTTGCAGTGATTGGGTAATCTACATTATTGTGTATGTACTGTTTACATATTTACACATATACTATTACTCATATATTTACACAGACTTCTACCTAGGGGGATAGTCATCTAAAGGATTTTATTTATTGTTTTTTATTTTGTTGTAACATGTACTAGATATGGCTGAGGTGATATCATTAAAACAATTCAATCTCACCATTTTCATTGAAATTCGTGGAGTGCCAGTGATAATAAATAGTTGAGTCTTTAAACGTACATGAACACCTACAGTAGTTTACAGATATTTATGAAGGTTGAGCTCAGCGGGGAAATGAATCGTATTATACGCATTACTTTTATCATTCAAAAATAGTAATAGCAGTATAAACCATAGAGTTGCATAAGAAAATTAAATGTAAACAATAAGCATCTCAAAAACAACAATTGATGTAGTAACAGAGATTAACTCTGCTGCAGTATTTTGCAGTGATTGGTTGATATACTTTATTGTGTATGTACTGTTTATATCTTTACACATAGAACATCGATTTTTTTATGTGTCGAGGTTGTATCCCTGGCATGACTGCCTCCTCCCAACTCCACCCGACGCGTCGTCCTAGGGACCACGCGAAGCGCCAATTGGTGACAAAAAGACAGTTCTCAAGAGATTCTCGGAGGCCGTAAAAATGCAAATTTATTTCCGTAGGGGAGAAAGCCGGCTGACACCGGAGTCAGCGTCCCACGCCCACGGCCGTCAAGCCGTTGTTCGCCTTTTCTCCGTATTCGGCGAGGGCGCCACCTCTGCAGCCGGCACTGGCACTAAATTAACAAAAGACGCGTGCTCGTAAAGGTCAACGCGTCCACGTAGGATCGTTTCAATGAACTGCGTTTATGAAGAAAGTAAAGAGAGTGTTGAACCTGAGCGCAGCCAGAGAAGTGCTTCTTCTTCTTCTTCTTCTTCTTCTTCTTCTTCTTCTTCTTCTTGTCTTAGTAAGATTGATAGAGCCACCACAAAAATGTGACTAGTTGAATAAAACTTATTAAACGGGATAAATGGGTAATTTTATACAAACCCTCTCTGGGGAAAAAAGAAATTCGTCGGGCCGTCGACAGTTGAATAAGAGTGATTTACATCACTATACGGATGCCCAGAGATCATGGATTTGAAGTGACCTTTTTGAAAACTGGACTGGTTGTTGACCGTGCCGTGACCCTGAGAATTTGTAATGAAACTTTAGCTTTTGAGGATATTTTACATGAAGCCTCGGGGATGTTTTCAAAATTTTCTCAAAAATGCATCGAAATATTTTCTTTGGATTCTTTTCCCTAGAAGAGAGTGAAATATATTCTTTTGATGTCACAGGTCCTATTTTGACTGTTCATTCTGAATTTTTGAAAATTTCAAAAGTGCTAATTTTTTTGTATCCCTCACAATGTCGATTTTCAAGGAGAAAAAATCACTATTATCTTCAGAACTACATCTCTAATGAACGACAAAAAATCAATTGATCGTCTGTTACTCAAATGTATATTTTTGAAATAGTTATCTCTCACTGTTAGTTACAGACTTTAATAACAACAACAATAATAATGATAATAATAACAACAACAACAACAACAATAGTATTAACGCCGAAGTAGGGCGGTACCGGATCTCGTCAGCCAGCAGGGGGCAGATCACAGCCATCTCACGGGATAAAAATGCACTACACTTACGGAACTAACGACCTTATCACTAGACGTGCTCGTAATCACTAATCCATCAATTCGTATTGTTGTAGTGTATGTAAACGTAATGTCCAGAATCGTCTGCCACGTATGAAATTTCACAAGAAAATCAGAGATTATAATAATGTATAACCATGAATAACTATTATAGGCCTACTTTCCATTTCATTTTAAGAAATATGTTCAATTCTGCGACAGTGAAAAGTGGTCGTTCCGGAAGATGTAAAACTCCCTCAATTTTTTATACTCGGCGACTTAATGCTGAATGACATGAAACAATATTTTTGAGGTTGTCTGTTTTCAGTTCAGTAGAACTTTTCTAACTTTTTTACATCCACATCCCACACTTATCTAATTTTTGGCGTGCATTACAGCTGCTGGAAATTTTAAGATTTGTCCCAACTTCCCAAACCATTTTTCAACCATGATTTGAACAATCATTTTGCGGATTGAGTGTTTTCTGTACAATTTCATTCAATTGTAGATTTTTTTGTTTATTAAAGTCACATCGACAACTGAGGTCATTGCCGACCACTTTAAATACAACTTTACAATATTAACATGTCAACATTGCAATAGATGTGAAAATGTACAGATATTACAATATATATGAATATGTATTTTTAATGTTACAGAATTAGTTTCCAGTATCCATACTAATACACCTATTACAATCAAATTTCTTTGAGAATATTGCTGTCTTTACAGAAATTTCATATTTTATTTTGATATTCGCTGGATGATAGCATCAAGGACATTGAGTTAAAATATGTTGAAAGTGAGTATCACAGTGCTGGCAGGTGGGTGGGGGATTTCCAGTTAGCAAATGTTGATGACTGAACTTCCAATGACAAGTTCTTATCCTTGTTATTGTCACCTTATCTTTTCTTGAGAATTTTTTAGAGGTTTTCATGGAGTAAAAATTGTTAACTTGTTTGTGTAGAGGGCTGGATTTTATGGTTCTCCAGTTCATCCATTACTTTCTTGATGTGGGTCCATAAATACTTGCAAGTGTGAGATATTGTTAAAATACATTCTGTTTCAGGGCTTACATTTTCCTCTTCAAGGCTCATTGTATTATGTTCAGGGATTGTTTTGTAATCTGGTATCCAGGCAATTATGAGACTCTTTTTAGATTGTATGATGTCATGATATATTTCATGAATAATGTTTATCATTGGTAGGCCTGGGTATTTATTGCTTCAAGAGAAGTAGAGAATATGACAAACTTATTATTTCTGAGTTTCTGTGACATTTTGAAGACTATCATTATAGAGCATATTTGAGCTGTAGTAGTACTAGTACGAATGCAGTATGTTTTTAATTTTAACGTCTTTGGTAATTGTAGTTGCATATTTTTCATCTCTAATAATTAATAATCTAATTATTAATCTCTTTTAATAACTTTAGTATAGATTTTATAGGAAACTTGGTATTTATTTTCTATTTCATTAAATTTTATTTTCCTATATTTTTTATCCATTTTGTTTATTTGGGGAGTGCCTATTGCTATATCTGCTACTATGTCAGGAATTGTCCATGGTGGTATACTGTTATTTATTTTTTCCATTAGTATATGTTCCTGAAGGTATAACTGCCTCAGAAGGTTTTTGATTTTGGTAGATACTGGTTGAAAGCATTTTTGTTCTTTGTAGTAATTTCGGTATATATCGTGGTAGATTATAGGGTTATTTGATTCTGCTTTTGATGGCATATTTAAGAGTTAGCATTTGTCTACGATGAGCTAGGGTTGGTTCTTTGGCTTCTATTAGAATGCTAGCAATGGGGCTGGTATGAAAGCAGCCAGTGCTTATTCGTAGAGCTTTGTTGTGTACAACAATTTTAGATCTTATTTTCATTTAATTGTACACTTCTCCCTTTAGTACGTCACACACAGCTTTTACGTGTTTTTGACATTAAATAAATAAATTATTCTTTAAATGATACCATCCACTTTTTTTAAGCATCTGAATAATTGTTGAGTAACGACACTAAGAGGGGGAATCTTTCAGTATGCTGCGCATTGCCACTTCTTTGCAGTTTGTATTCTTCAAACTGAAGATGTAACGTCTGGCGTTAGTACCACGCTCATAGCTTGAAAGCATGTACTAAGTTTCCATTGCAAATAAACAAATGAAAATGGTACGCGGAAAAGTCGCCTCCTGGCAACGCTGCGCACATTTGAAAGGGCTTGTACGAGGAAGGTTGATTGATGGTGCGATGAAAAGACTTGCGGATGTTGGCGTTGCAACATAGGAAGTCCAACACTGGCACAAAACTCAGTTTACCCAAAAGAAATGGCATCTGTAATAGTGTTTTTCACAACATAATTACACGTTGTACTTTGTAATATTTGAGGGATGCGGACTTCTTAATTATTTGTCGTCATTTGAATGTCAGTGTTACAGTTATGGGACCAACAGTTGTATAATGTTTTTATGTTATATCTGTGTTAAGTGGGTTTTAAATCGAAAAAAGGATTTACGAACATAAAAGTTCTTAGTCTGTTTTGTAAGGTGCTACAGAATGGCACGGACTTTCCCGTATTAGTTTTCCATTTCCTTGGGCCTGGGCTAGCTATTCGGAATTGCCACATACTCGTGCCAACTGCCATCTATCGCCGCCCAAATTACTTTTTTTTTTCACATTTTCTTAATTTTTCGGTTTCCTAATGGTAGAACCGAAATATTAATTTTAAACTATTAAAAAACACTAACACTTCATCCTAAGTGGCAATTTTCTTTTAAAAATTTAGAGCCGTTTTTAAGAAAATGGCGTTTAAGCCCTACTAAAAATGCTAAATTTGAAGCTCTTTTTCACAGAAAATGTTTTAGTTTTTGAAACACTTGATTTGAAGTCATTTGAAGCACTTACACTCACAAACACAATAGCGTTTATAAATTGCTGGTAATGTGCTTACTAAAGGTGTGAGAGATCTTTAAAAAAAGTTACATTTGTGTAATTTTTGAAAAAAACAACAACAAAAAATGAACTTAACGTAGTATTAAAGACCGCAATTTACACTATCCGTTCGAAAAGTTTGAAGAAAAAATTTGGAATCATTTATGAGAAAATGGCGTTTGAGCGTTTTTGAAAATGCGGAATTTTGAGTTAGTTTTCACAGAAAACGGTGGTTTTGGAGAAACTTTAAACGTCATTTTTAAAGCACATGTACTCATAAATATAATATTGTGAAGAAATCGCCGCTAATGTAAATATTAACGACGTGAGAGACAAGTAAAAAAATTACATTTTTGTAATTTTTGTAAAAAGAAAAGTATAATACCTGGATCAATTTAATGATCAAAATGTACAACTAACCAAAGTTAGTTCCAAATTATGCGGATTGCGGCTGACAGAAATTTAACCTTCACCAACGCATTTCCTAGTCCTTATTGATGAAAGACTGTATGCAAGCAGTTTAAGTAGCGTACTTTTATTTAAAAAGTAATGCAGTTATAAAGTTATGAATAACCAGAGAAAAATAGTATTTCCTAATGTTAACAAGGGACCTTCCTTGTTTTCTAATGTTAACAAGTTAACTAGGTAACAGGGGACCAGGAATACGAAAATAAGATATGGAACATCAAGCACTGATTTTTTGCATTTGATACGTTTTTGAGTGATAGAAATTGGACAGTTGAAAAAGAAGTGTCTGTGGTGTGTCAAACCACTGTGCGGTGGTGCAGGTAGCAGTGTTGGTGGCGGCGGCGCCATCGGCTGCGTTGGTGGCAGTGGTTATTCTGGCGATGGCAATGGCGACGGCTGTGGCGGCGGTGGCGGTTGTGATAGTGGCCAGGGGCGGATCCAGCTCAGCATTTGGGGGGGGGGCGCATCATCGATTTTTATTAAGTAATAAAATGCTAAATATTTGTTATTACATTATACAATATTTATGTACTGTAGATATGATACTGCACAATACTATTGATTAAATAATGACGTAATTGATTAGCTTCTCCACTAGAATACAACTATCGTCTCTCTGTACTGCCAGCGACTCATAGCTGAGTCGATTAGAAGAAAAAACGTAAATATTTAAATTAGTTTTACCAAATGAATAAACGAAAACTCTAGGCTTTTGGGGGGAAGGGCATGGCCCCGAAGACCCCTCCCTGGATCCGCGAGTGGTGGTGGCGATGGCAGTGACGGTGACCGAACGGGGCGAGGTGGCGGCTGTGGTGGAGACGTTATAAGCGGTAGCGATGATAGCGGCGGTGGTGGCTGTGCCGGAGCAATGGTGGTGGCCCCAGCGCCATCGACTGCGATGGTGGCAGAGGTGATTCTGGCGGTGGCGGTGGCTGTGGCGGTGGCGGTGGCTGTGGCGGTGGCGGTGGTGGCGGTGGTGGCGGTGACGGGACCGACCGGGGCGCGGTGGGCGGCTGCGGTGGTGACGGAAGCGGCGGTGGTGGCTGAGCAGGCGCCGCGAGAGCACGGACCGGCGATGAGGAACCAGCGGCGGAGGGGCGTGGGAAGGGCAGAGGGTGGGAGGGAAGGAGGGAGGGTGGGAAGGTGGGAGGGAGGGAGGGAGGGATGGTGGGAGGGAGGGCGGGAAGGAGGGATGGAGGGAGGGAAGGAGGGAGGGAGGGTGGGAGGGAAGGAGGGAAGAAGGGAGGGAGGGAGGGGGGGAAGGCGACTGCGGCGCCTATCACGCAGCAGGCAGCGTGTTGTACTTCCCTCTGGGGCACAGCTTCTCCAGCACGATACAACTATCTTCTCTCTGTAGTGTCAGCGACTCATAGCTGAGCCGGTTAAGAGGGAAAAAACTTCCAATGAATACGTGCAGGGGATGATCCAGCCGATCATTGGGGGGGGGGGAGGCAACATAGCTTTTTTGTTTAATAATAAACATATTTCTTATTATTTTGTATATTATTTTTGTAGTATATAGTATGACACTACACAATATTTGTTTTAAAATAATAATTTTTAATTATTTCTTAATTCCAATTTAAATATTAAAATAAACTTCGCCAAATACAGGGAGGTAACAAATGAAAGCGTAGGCTTTCTGAGCCGCCACGGTCTGAATGTTTATTTACAGCTTGTCCCCTCCATTGCCATGTGCTGGGCGGCCAGGTGTCAAGGATCATTCGTAATGGGACGTAGCGTTAACGCAAAACATTTGTGCCATATAAGTAGAAGGAACTAATCAATCTGGTGAACCTAAAAGTGAACGTGAACATGAACGTAAGACGTGATCATGAAATTTCGCAAAGTGTAAGCTTTCATTTTCACACTAATATGATTTGAGAACAACATACCATCAAATACGGAGATCAGATCCAAATATTTTCTAGCGTTTTAGTTAGAAACTAAGAGCATGTACATTGCGTATCATCATCAATGCTTATGAAAAGCTCCATAAAATCATTTGAAATTATTACCATCGCAAGTTCGCATCCTTTTTACTTTCTCGCCTTACGAATACTTCGTAAGAAGAGAAAGTTATGTAATCCTGCGCCGGAAAACGATATTTCCAGCGCGCTGCGCTTGTGTCGTAGTGGAATCACGTTTTCATTGTTAAGTGGTCTACACTTCCCCGACGTTCAGTGTGATGTCATCACGTGTTCTGTGTTGGTGACAGTTAATGCTCTTGGAGAACGATTTCGTCACAAGGATAGGACGCATCGCTGGCTGGTGTATAGCTGGTGTTTGTGCATCAATGAGCCACGCAAACGCTATCGCACCCTCCCACGAACTCACCAAATCGTTAACGACAGCGGTGGCTCAGAGCAGTAACTGATGTCACTGCGGGGCTTCTGACCGAGAGATCATTGGGTTTGATTCCCGACAGTGGCAGGATTTTCGACTCTAGCTAGGTAACAAGGTCGAATTCACCTGCTGTCTGGAAGAAAATTCTAGTGACCCGTTGCTTTGAACGGTAGTTTTCCTTGTGTTTTTCCGGTTTGTTTTGACCGGAGCTTGTTTTGGCTGAGGCGATGCCCTGCTAGTGAGAAATAACTATATGGGGGTCGAAACCGACTTGTAGGTCGACACGGGGTCTCATTATCCAGCTGGGGAGGAACACTGCCACATCCCGCAATAAAACATCCACTACACGTAAGTGACCAATGACGAAGCAACGAGACGAAATAATCAATCAAAACCAAATCGTTGATGGGCGTAGTGAATCATCACTTCCCCTGCGCGTCAGGAAACCCTTTCCCTGTGGCCACTTTACTTCGTAGTTCATCTACAGTTTTCCTATTTTGAATTCCATGTTTCAAATCTTTGTCACTGCAATAAATGGAGCACAGTACTGTTTTAAATCCAAAATTCAAGGGGAATTAAAAAACAGTTATTTAAAACACGAACAAAATTGAATATATTTGAAGTAGTCTATATATTAATATATATAAAATATTCATATATTTTTCAAATATGTAAATATTAAAAAAACTTTTTTTGTTAATAATTAACACTTTCCAAAGAACGACAATATTTTCACAGGACATTACAAAGTATTTCGTTTTACAATACGTTTTTCTGATGTAATACATCAGAGCCAGAAGCTACTCGATAATAAAACATTGTTGTATTCAGCGAACTATCTCGATGATTCCCCAGAAATCACTCAACTCCTTGAAAATGGATCAGAAAATCTCACCCGGTTGCAATGAGGGTGTGAAGCGCAGTGGCTTGTTCACGCATTGAAATCACTTGTGTAGTGCGATCAAAAACGTTAAAAATCCTACGTATCCTTTTCCTAACCTAAACCTTAAAAATCCTACGTGGTGTTCACAGGCGGACAGACTGACAGAGGGACGGAAGTTAAAAAGAACAACAATTTTTCGGTTCCTCCTTCGATCTAGTTGATGTAGCCCCGTGAACTTGAAATGGATATATTCATTTTTAGGGATACTTTATTTAAGTCTCAAGGACATTTTCTATTTTGTTTTCCAAAAATGGCTCCAATTTTTTCTTTTAATTGTTTTTCGTCGATGGAGAAAAAAGTTCGCCAATAAAATAGCACTGTTGTTTAATTTTTTGTATTCTCTGAATTTCCTAAAATTACAAAAGTTAGAAGTTGGGTGGGAAAATATGTGATGTACCACAAGTACATTTGTTCGTCTTCCTTCTGTTTGATGCATGCCTGCTTTTGTTTCCTTAGGGGCCGTCCATAATTTACATGAGGCGATTCTGGCGATTTTTCGACTCCCCCTCCCCCACTGGTGAGATGTCTTGAGCTTTGGCTCGACCCACTCCCCCTTCTGATTTCACGTGGGAATTTTGAAAATGCGTATTTTTTAATGGAAACACGTTAATTTATGATTAATTGCATTGGGATTTATTTAAAAAACAATTTGCTTACTTATTTTTAAGACCAAATATGACTTGGCTCGACCCACTCCCCCTTCTGATTTCACGTGGGATTTTTCAAAATTCGTATTTTTTTAATGGAAACATGTTGATTTATGATTGATTACATTGGGATTATTTAAAAAAAACAATTTGCTTACTTATTTTTAAGACCAGATATAATTTGTATATAGAAAATAGAGTGTATGAATTACAATGAATATTATTGCACTGCACTTCTGAAAACAGTAATTCACTGTAATTCAGTCCATGGGGTCTCATGTGCTGTCTCAAGAGTGACTACTGGAACCAGCATGTCCATTTGATTTTCCGTAAATTTCTGCTACTTCAACTTCGCTGCGATTAAACCACTCTAAACCGTTGTCTCTTGCACACAGAAGCTCAGTAGCTCGACGTGTCACGATCCGTGAGGGTAGCACTTTGAGTGCTGGTGCAACCGGTGCACTGTGGACCGCACCTCGGTGCTCTGCAGCTCTTGTGATGGATGAAAAATAGACTTTAGCACTGTTTTTAGCCCAAAAATACGTGAAATTTGCCAAGACCCCCCCTCTCCCTCACGTAAGATTAGATGAGATTCGTTTGACCCCTTCCCCCCTTAAAGGTCTCACGTAATTTATGGATAGCCCCCTATCCAGCAATAGCATCTTCCAGAATTTTATTTCGTCAGTTTCTTGTAAATTTTCAGCGTTGGTGAAAAGAGTATGGGGGATCAAGTGCGGGGGGTATCAAGTAATGTTGCTGCAGTGCCAGTGATTAAGGGGCCTAGGGTTTGAATCCCAACGGTGGCAGGATTCTTAACTCTAGCTATATAGCTAAGGCGAATTCAGCCGCTGCCTGGTGGAGAATCCTAGCGGTCGGCGGCTCTCATCGGTAGTTTTCTGACGTTTCTGCAATAGACATCACGAACCGCGCCTTATCCTACCCTCACCCCGTTTTTACATACATTTACACTCACATGTACTACACTGCTACGCATGTAGGGAGATAAATCGGGAGCGTGGTGCTGCCCCGGCTGAGGCGGTGTCCCGCTGATGAGAGATACATGCTTGGGGAAAACCCGGCAAGCCGTCGGGTAGGTCGATGCGGGATCGCACCATCCAGATGGGAAAGATCACCGGCACTTCCCCACGATATAAGCATGCACTACACTTATGGGAGTAATCACCAAAGCCGTTGACACATCCGAAATCACTAATCAATGATTAATCAATACAGTAATCCCTCGACATCCGCAATTTCGCTATTCGCGAGTTCTGAACATTCGCGATTAGAGAAACGCTACTGGTTTTAACATTAGTAACTCTTCCATTTTTAGATATTCGAACAATGAGGATGGTGACGGAAGAAAAAATAACGAAATCATGTATCTAAACATTTTCAACTTTGAAATAATGTTTCAAATATTGTTTTATTTCTTCTTTTTGGAATAGCAATTGTGAATTCTGTTTGTAGCGCTTATTCCGTTCTACTGCAATTGTTTGTCAATTTTTTCCTTCTTTTTTAAACAGTTTTTCGTAATCCGGGAACCAAACCTACCTTTCTTCATTAAAAGGTAGAATCAACATTCGCGAATTTGACATTCGCGAGGCTTTTTGGGAACTTAACTTTCGTGAATGTTGAGGGATTACTGTACTAGGTACTGTAGTACAGGGTTTCGTCTCAGCGGTTTCTTAAGGCCGATATACACGGTACAGTTTTTGTGCCGATTCTTCATGCAGTCCAGACTTTACGCTTTCTGAAAAAAATTTTGAACATTCTCATAATTTTTCGTGTAGAAAGCGTAGTGTGTTCACTAACGGTAATCAGCCATGTCGATTTTGTAGTTAGGTATGTCAAGGAGCGATTATATGAAGTGATATATTGTGATAAACTTCCTTTTCCCCAATTCGTGCCTTCCTATTTTTCTTCTCTATGTTCCAAATGGTTCATTAATTCTTAATAAAGACCACACAGCCTAACGCACGCACAGAAATACCGCCACTGAGAGTACTCGTACGGCGCAATTCAGTTGTTACCCGGTAGACCCCTAGCGGCGTCATGTGGCGATTCATGAAGAAAACGTGCAGAGCGTGTATGCGCGACTTCTGGCTTTTATACTTGTAGTTTGGGATCTTGATGTTTCTGTACAGAAACTGTATGAGAGTCTGCACGAAAACTGTACCACAGTATAACCAGTATGTTCACACGCGGCAAATCCCATTGAAAAAGTTTTTTCGATCACGTGGCGTTCGCCATGTTCTTGGTATAACACCCAGCGTGCGAAATACATAATAACTACATTTAAAATGATTTTCTTACATTTATTTTATTCACTAGTTCAATTAATTTTATTATTCTGTCCATTTTATTCAAATTCCACGTCCTCTGAAACAAATTAAACACATACACTCAGTTCTCATATCACACGGTGTATGATATCCGAATGTATCTGCTGAAATTCTATTGGCTGACAACCAAGAACATGGCCGAGGATCTACCCGGCGCAAAACTAGATTTTGGAGCAAGTGAACTTAGTGGTTATACTGTGACTGTACCGTGTGTATCGGGCTTTATACATTTGGAAAATCCGTGCTGTGTGCTGTGCGTTCCGTGCGGAGGGGCGGGCGCGAGCTCAGCGCTGCAGAGGCGAAGGAGCGCGGGCGGCGCCCACACGCCGTGGGGGCGGAGGCGGCGGCGGCGGCGGCCGGAGAAAGTTCAAGAGCAGCTCTCGCTCCCGCGCCAGGACCGGTCCTCTCCCCACCCCCCGCCCCTCACCCCCCGTCCTGCCTCTCCACGCCACGCCAGTCCCCGCCACTCCCCGCCCCGCCATGCCCCCCGCTACGCCCCTCCCTGCCACGCCTTCCCGCCCCGCCACAGCTCGCGCCGCCACGCCCTGCCCCTCCCCGCCCCCAATCCCCGGCCCGCCACGCCCCTCCCCGCCCCACCCCGCCCTGCTCCGCCCTTCCCCCCCCGCCCTGGCTCGCCCCGCCCCGCCCACTGCCACAAGCGCAGGGACAGCCACCTCTGCATGCACTGGTACAGCTTCTGCCCGCCAGGGGCGGATCCAGCCGATCATTTTTGGGGGGTGGCATCGTAGACTCTTGTTAAATAATAAACATTTGTTATTATATTGAATATTGTTTACGTACATTAGATATGATACTGTACAATATAATTGTTAATTACATTATTCGAACATAAAATAATACATTATTCGAACATAAAATCAATTTTGCCAAATAAAGGAAGGTAAATGAAAATTCTTTTTTGGGGGGGAGGGAATGGCCCTCATGTGCCCCCCCCCCCTGGATCCACCAGTGCTACCCGCCATCTCTACAATGCCTCCTCCGCAGCTACCACCACGGCCACAGTGTCAGCTGCATCTACAGCCTCTGTCAACACCACCGCCATCGTCGCAAGCAATCGCGACGTATACTAGTACAGATTCAGCTACCGACATTCCTATCACCCGCCGTCCGTATTGCTACCGCGACCGTCAGTCTGAAAGCCATCGCCACCGTCGCAACCACCGCTACATACACTAGTACGACCACTGCTACAGAGTATACTACCACCATTTCTATCCCATTCCCATAGCTGCCGCCACCGTCACAGTGTCTGTCGTATCTACAGCCACGGCCAAAACGATCGTCTCTTGCACCATCGCAAACGCCGCGACTTACCTGGTTCAGCCGCAGCTAACGACACACCCATCACCACTACTAAGCCACACTACCACAACGAAGAAACCGCCGGCATCACAGTGTCCACCGAAGCTACAGCCGCTGCCAACACCATCGCCACTGCCACATTTGCAACCACCCCTACGCACACTGGTGCTTTCACGGCCTTACCATTCCCACCACCATTACTAAGCCACCTCCACAACCACCGCCACCGCCATAAGGTGGCTCCACACATTCGGCATTCGCCGAGCAGCGAGCTACTGCTCGCCCGATCCCGAGCAGCTGATGTGTTCGGCGAATGTTCGCTCCCTTTGATGTGTCCAAAAGACTGACACGCGGTGGATAGGGCGAGCGCCGAATGTTCGTCACTCGGCAAATAGCAACTACTCGGGATTCGGCGAGCGCTTGCTCGCTGTTCGCCGAATAGCGACTGTGTGGAGCCGCCTACAGAACCAGACGTAGCTGCGATCACAGACAACACCAAGGTCACTACCGTCGTATCTACAAATAAACTGCCCCCTGCCATTTACAAATTGCGCCCGACGCACTGTGACAAAACACGCTTCAACCCTGTCCTCACACCCTCACCTCCGCCGTCGCCGCTACCATCTCTTCCATTGCGGAGACTAGTACAGTAAACCCTCGTTAGCATGAACTGAACTCTTTTAACACAAATTTCGCCGTAACACGAACAAAACTTCGGTTCCGGCAAGGGATTACGGTAATACGGACAATTATTAAACTTGGATAACACGAATTTTTGTAGCACGAACTCGGATAATTGCGGTCCCTTGGCATTGTTTTAATGAGATTTTACTGAATTAGGGCCAGCATGTGGCCTGTAGAGCCAAAGCTGCTCAACTATTGAACCAATTTTCTAATATTCTAACTAAATCACACGTACATCCCAAAGCGCCGGAGTCTATACTGTTTTCTTTCGATTTTTACATTGAAAAATAGTAACAAAAATATATAAAAAATATTTTAAGCAGTTTTTCTCTAAGGCTTCTCTATCCCCCCCAAATAGAACGATGTTCGCTTGTTAACACAGGTGCAGATTCAAATTTCATTAAGAAGTCATCCATTTCGGAAATTACAAACGTTCATTTATTTTCGAATCTGTTCTTCACTTACGTTAGAGGTTTCTCTCTTAGTGCACTCTACATTTTTTCATGTACACTTTTTTCAAACGGTTGTGGTTTTCCTGGAATTTTAGTTATATTGTTTGCGGTTTCGCGTGATGTTCGAGCAACAAGCTCTAAGGTCCCGACTGGTCTCTAGAAATATATAGTAGTGTAGTGCATGTAAGTGTAAGCATGTGTAGGTAAGATGACGAGGATAGGACAAGGAAAAGGAAGGATAGATCGCCCGCGGCCCGTTTGTTAGAGTACTGCTCCGGCATTCGCCTTGTCTTGATAGGAGAAACCACGGAATACTACTGATCGGAGCAGCCGGCCGCTAGAATTCTCCTGCAGACAGCGACTGAATTCGCTCTAGTTACCTACCTAGTGCTGGAAATTCTGCCGGCGCGCGTGGCGCGCCATCGTCGTGACTCGAACCTTAGAACCTCCCGGTCAGAGGCTCTGCAGTGACGTCAGTTGAGTCACCTCAGCCGATAAAAACAAGGAAAGGTTTTTTCTATTTTATTTCCAATAAAAAAATGTTTTTTTTAGAACTGTATGAATCACAAATTGTATACGCTTTACATGAACAAACTGGTAAATGTGACAATAATGTTTAAATGATATGATGAACTCCTGCGTGTATTCCATTGATGACATTTCCTTCCTCGGAAGCTATATCATTGAACTGTTATTCATTATCTTATTGGGCTCGAAGAAACACGCTAATTTATTTTTAGAAGGTTGGGCGCCAAGAGGAAGCGACGTAAGAATAGCGAACAAAAACTACTGACGTAGACCTGTGCGGTGGCATGCCTGTAACGCAAGATTGACGTACGAGAAATTCAGCTGACGTACGAGGTCGTTATGCTGGTGTTTTTAGCTGAATGCAATAAAAAAGATCATTCACTTCCATTCCAATTTTTAATTCAAGAAAATTGTGGAGTTCCACAATATTTCGTCTGACATAATCGAAATTACCGTGATCTGACATAATCATGTCACGTGTACGTTTTAGGACGTCGCCATACAAGTCATACGACGTGTTTTATCGATGGCAAGAACAACTAATTAGAAATATGTCATTATTATCAAACCTTAAGTATCGATACAATATGGAATTTTATCTATGTACTGAATAAAGCAATTTTTTGCATTTCATTTCTTATTTAAAGATATGGAGTCATGTTACCGGGGTTTGGTCAGTAGGAGAAAAATTAATTTTAACCATGTCCGTTTGCCAACGTTTCGGAAAATATATTTCCATTCTCAGGGCTTTCAACCACCAAATGAGTGTTTACATAAATAATTAATCTGCTAAATAATGTGGATACTAAGGTACCTAAGGTAGCAGATCCACATTATGAAAACATTTGAGAATATAAAATGCAAGTAATTATTAAAACATCTGGTTTTACAAATCTTTAATTTGCAAATATTATTTTACAAATATTATATTTTTTTTACTTATTATCAATTTTTGTGTTACGAAACTTTTATTATTTCGTGTTTTTTTTCTTAATTTAGGTTCGACTTTTAGAGAAAGCACCGAGTTTAGAATTTTCCCTGAAAATGGGTTCATCTTTTGTTAATTTCGTCTTATGTCACTTGCATGCATTAAAGCTTTGAATAGAAAGAAAAATAATTCTTAATGGAAATGAAAAAAGTATGAATATTTGAACCATACGGTTTTGGTGTTGGTATTATTGATTGATGTTTCTGGGGGCATAATTGCTAAGCTCATTAGTGCCGTCAGTGCTGTAAATGTTTTATCGCAGGAGACGGTTGTGCTTCTTCATCGCTGGATGATGAGATTGTTCTATGCGCATCCTTGCTGGACGTGGGAATCTTTTTTCATTTTTCAAAAGGTTTTGGTTATAATATTGAGCATTATATTTTTAACTCTTAAAATTGCCACCATATGGAATCCATGGTGCTACTCTTGATTGGTTATGCTTGTACTACCTTAAACTCAATCTCAGAGAGTAGATACACCGTAAAAAGAGAAATTTTTTGGATAATAAGCGCGTGAACCGTCAATTCGTATGTATGTGTGTATGAATTTGGCATTCAGGGTCCGACTTGTGCCAGCTAGCTGTGTTTCAGGCATGGTCCCTATCTTTGCTTACAATCCACGCCTGGGATGCGGGAGACATATGGCGAGCGTGACGTATTTCCTTCACCACACTTTGCCTTTTATTTCGTTACATAGCGATAGAAACTGAGACGATTGTTTTAGAAAGTTACAGCCGCTTTTTGTCCCGACCGGTAATCGAACCCGGGATTGTATCACGGAAAGCTACCAAGCTGTCCGTGAGTCATTCAAGGGATTCCTTTTTTTATTTACCTTATGAAAAATACACTCGGCTTAAAATACAAATAATACACTCTACATTTATAAGAGTCATCAGAACAATAAAGTAATCACTCATCGGGACATTGAAGATGTTTATCTATCATCCATACGATTGCAGCCGATGTCAGATGTAGAAAGTCCGTCGGATCCTCCTGACAGGCCGTCCGTTTGCATCTCTACACCAAGTGACGCCCACTACGGGGCACCACTCTCACAGCCCCGCGAAGCACCACGCCCCAAGTGAAGAAGGAAGCCGCACGTCTTCCACGTCCAGCACGTATGCGGTTTCCCGTCTTCCATACAAGGTGGCCAAGGCGGAAACGTCGACACTTCCAAAATAAGATCTTAAGACAATTTTAAGCATATTTTGTCTAATAAAGTACTTGGATATTCCGAATGGCTGAGCAGCAATACGCACTCAAAAGTTGGTTTGAAAAAACTATTTCTAGGCAAAAGTTTGCATTGCAGAAATATATAAATACACCAGAAACGTGTAAATTGTTTATTTAAAAAAGAAGTGGATGTGTTTATTCACAAAGAAATATTAACCTGGAAATAATAAAAGCAGTCGAATTGTGTAAATTGGGTCCTTCATATATATATATATATATATATATATATATATATATATATATATATATATATATAGAGAGAGAGAGAGAGAGAGAGAGACATATATATATATATATATATATATATATATATATATATATATATACAGAGAGAGAGAGAGAGAAAGGATACGAATACGTATAAGTTACGTACAGGAAGGTTAATATTAAGGGAAATATTTCTGAATTCCTAATAAACTAGTGGTGCTACAACAGCACGTACTTTCCCATGTTATTGGTAACAGCTATTTTGGTATCAGTTGAATTTTCGGTATCAAGGACTTACAAAACAAGGATTATGGTTGCACCACATGTTAGGAGATTTTTTTTCTTAATTTAGCAACTGGATTTTTTTCTTAATTTAGCACTTTTTCGTTACCAGGGCCCTATAATAAGAGTTTCGCCGTTTTTTCGCGCAGCATTACTTTCCCTGTAGTACACTCTTTTTTAAATTGATTTTTTTTCAGAGAATACGTAAATCAGTACATAACATACTTTACATATGTAGTGAAGGCTTACATTCCAATTTACTTAAAATTACACTATAAACTAATTTGGGTGAGCAAGTCTTTTCCAGACACCTCTAAAAACACTCTATTTCCGAAAATTTGACCAGGAACGCCTGATATGGACATCTATTTTTGATTCTGGTTCTGTGAGGAGGAGTTTTCCGGAGTCTGAAGTTGCTTAGGTGTAGAATTTGAGCGATAGAACTGGGTGTAAAGGTATGTTATATGGTGTCGTATGGAGTCAATTTGGAATTCTTCGTGGAGCTGTGAGTTTGTGACAAACCAAGGAGCATTTGTGATGGTTCTAAGAAAATGGTTCTGAACTATTTGAAGCTTTTTAAGGTTTGCTTTTGCGGCGGAGATTTAAACAGGACTGGCGCAAAGGAGGAGTGGTTATAGTATACGGGAAAGGGAAAATTGGTCCCCAACCGTGTTAAAAGGTCTTAATTCTGTGGTCATGGGGTAAAAGTTCTTAAGTCAATTTTTCGCAAAATTGAGTTATGAACCGAAACTACAAGTTAAGTATCTATATTTTATTTTAGTAAAACGACCGAATTCAAATGTTGCCTCCTTAACGAGAAAAAAAAACTTAAGAAATAGCGTTTAGCGTAGGAACAAGCGGTGGCTCAAAAATATAATTCTTGTTTTCTCCAAACTAAGACTTTTACCCCGTGACCACAGAATTGTGGGCCGTGGGGCCGCACAAGTTGGACATCCTTGGCTTAAAGGATTATGCCGGAGCGACGTCTCGACAGAGCGCGCGCCGAGCGCCCGAGAGCCCTGGCACAATGCCGCGGTAAAGAACTCACTAAACAACCGCGAGGGGCGCGCATGCGGCGCGGCTGGCTCTCGAGCATTAAATCGAGGCGGCTGGCGCTCACGTGTGTCATACGGGAGATAACATCTGCCGGCGGGCGGCGCGAGTCTGCGCGCTGTGTGAGAGTGTCGTGAGCGATGACACTTTCCAACGAGAGTCCCGAGTTCGTGAAATGGAAATTAAATGTGAATTTCTTTTCAATTTTATTTTTGATAAACTATAGCTGAATGAATTAAATTGTAACTCATAATTCTGTGTCGACACTGTGAAACCTCGAACAGTCTAGAATTTCTTTGTATGTCGAATTTCATTCATCCTCCCCTCTTTTCTAAAGATCTCTCTAAATCTCCAAGTATTTATTTATCATTTACTGATCAGAAACAATAGTTATGTAATGATTTCAGTGAAATTTTATTTTAGTCAGCA
The DNA here is from genome assembly GCA_031308135.1 of Acheta domesticus. NCBI lineage: Eukaryota > Metazoa > Arthropoda > Insecta > Orthoptera > Gryllidae > Acheta > Acheta domesticus. The sequence continues at coordinate 60,654,848 of JAHLJT010005437.1, read as the reverse complement.
TTAGTGTCTTTTCTTTAAAAAAAATGAAGTATTCAAATCACTTAATTGGTCACCATGTTATAGATCACCATGTTAAGATCAGATGTAGGTTATCGAACGTAAGTATTAAGTTTCCTTTGTTGCATTCAGTTTTATCTGAACATTTCAGCATCATCTCACTTTCCTGCTAAAAATTGAATTTTTCGTAAGCGGTGCATGCCTTGCAAGTATCCGCCTCTATTAGTGGCTGTCTAAAAATTATTTATACAATCCAAATCAATAAATGTGAATAGTACGAATGACACTTAAAACAGTGTTGAAACTATTTATACTTTATCATTAGAATTATCAATTACAATTATCAATATTCGAAAAATTGAAGATCAGACTGTAGGGACTGGACTTGTTCAGTTGGTATTGCCATTTTTTATACCAAAATTCGAATTATATCGCCCATTGTCGATATACCATATACGAATTGTCAATGTTAGGATTAAGCATTTAGTTTCTAGGCGCGTTAACAACTATGGTCAATATTCCCGTAAGAGAAGTGCACGTAATATCGTAGTTGTCTCCCATGTGAGATCTAGGTCGACACGAATTGTGGCATTTTTCCCTTCAGATAGCTCCCACAGCAGGGACAAACTCTGAACTCCCGAGTGGTCTCCATACATGTGCAGTGCATGTGAGTGGAAGTGTAAGTAAGAAGGGAGGAAATGACAATCGAGAGGAAGGATCGATCGCGCGCAGTCCGTGGCCCGTTTATGAGGGCACTGTTCCATCCTTCGACTGGTATTGATCGGAGGAACCACCGAAAACTATCGATCGCAGCATCCGGCCACTTGAATTCTCCTCCAGAGGACAAATTCGACCGAGATGTCAGTGTAGTGAAGTGTTGTCAAGGTCGATGCCACGAGCGGGAGTCCATGGCACGAGTGCCACGACGAAATCGCCCCTCCATACAGTTCATTTCACCGTCACCAGAGACGTCATCCCTATTGTAAAACGACGGGGTTACTACTAATAGTTTCCTTTCCCGACGCTAGTTACGCAGAGAATCTCGTGGCATGCCACGGTGCCACTGCCACCAGTAGAAAACCTTGACACCACTGGTCAAGTGTCTGAATTCCTGCCACCGTCGGGAGCCGAACTCTAGGACCCCCGGTCAGAGGCACTGGAGACAGATGGTTTTGCGGTTTCTCAGCGAAACGTCCCGAGCGCGCGTCGTAGTTGTGTTTATGTCTCCGCGATGTCACGTGACGGAGGCACGTGAGACGGCGGGGACTCCCCGGGCGGCCAGCGCTCGCGTGCACGCGCGCATCACGGCGCTACGTGCCTGCGTGATGTCACGTGATGGCACGCCACCCTCTTCTCTCGCGGTGCACCGCGCTACGGGCAGCTAGGGGCTAGACTCCCTAGATACAGAGAGTAGCGCGTTCCATTGTTCCACCGAACTCGCCATTTTATGTCCAGTTGTCAGGAAAATTGAAACTGTGAGATATTCTGTGTGTTGAGAAACGTGAATCTATCCCAGACCAATATTAATATTCTTGAACATTTCCATAACGTCACCAACTGTTTTTAGTTTCCTTCAGTTTCTGATTTCTGTTTGGCGGGGCTATCGGTTGAGAGGATATTAAATGGCGGCTGTTGCGCTTCTCTCTGTGTCTAGGGACTCTACCAGGGGCCTTTGGATGGGGACCTTCTTTTTCAGGTAGACAGCTTTGTACCATGCGTGCACGCTCCCTGCTCTTACAGGGGCTCAGTAACATTATCTCGGCGGCAGGTGCATGTAACTTTTCAAGGAATCAGCATTTAGCTGGATCCGATTTTTATCCCCCAGGGTTGTTAACCCTGAGGGAATGGAAGATGAAATGATGATGATGTTGAGAATGAGGGGTGAAAGGACGAACACGAATACACCCATGCCCGAGGTGGGACTCACACCCGCGATCATTTGGTCCATACTGTACTTCTATCTTAGCCAACGATGCTGGGGACTTTATTTATGGCTGATGGGGACTTTATTTATTTATTTATTTATTTATTTATTGGAGATTAGGGACCCTTTAATAGGTAAAGCCATTGAAGCCCCTGAGGGATGAATACATGATAATGATATTGATTGTGATGTGAATGATGATGGAGAAATGTGCAATGAGAAGCTGATAAAAAGGGAGAGGAAAAAGGGAGAGCCCCGAGGAAACCGTTGCCCCCCCCCCAAATTCCCCAGGGATTGGCCCGGGAACGAAATGGGGCTCTAGCGGCGTAAGCTCTAGATTTCACAGCGAGCTAGTGAAAACTGACTTTTTTTGTTTCAATGTAGTTTAGGTTATTCTTTGCCCTAGTAATAACCGAATCAGCAATCAATAAACGAGCAAAACTGGCTTTGGAAAGAGACAATTGAAGAAGTTAGTGTAAATATGTTTTTTAAATGTCAAATTGATAAGTTAGTTAAGTAACAAATATACTTCGGAAGCTGTAGTGTCTTGTTTTCTGCGTGTTTTATTCTTTAGTTATACATGAGGTAATCGAAATAATATATTGCTTACATTGTATAAAATCATGTGTGTTTTCTAATTTACTATTAAGTAAAAAATGTTATTAATCCTTAAACTGTGTGCATGATATTCTTGGGTACCAGCGAGTTTTACCGAAAAAAAAAAAACTGTGATATGTTTTTAGCCGGAACGAGCGCTATGTTATACCGAAGACGGAGAAGAAACATAATAACTTAATATCAGTTATTTTTCAAAAACAACTTACATAAGGGCGTTTGAAGTGGGATTCCCAGACGTTTCTTTTAGAGTGAACAGTGGTACCTCGGTATCACGAAGCTGAAGAGGGGAAAAATTTGAAAGTTTGAATTGGCGAAAATCGTCTATTGAGAGAGGTGGGAATCCGCTCGCTTTGTACGTATAGACTCCTGGAATCTTTTCGTATATTTATGAGGAAGAGAATGATGAATCGTATAGGGATATTGGCGCAACCAGGATCTTTCTAGGATTACGTGTAGTATTCAACCGACTAGATATTTATTGTTGGAAAGAAAATTCCATTTATGCTGAATTTGATTTTTTTTATTTCTTGCTTTAAATTTATTTATATCGACTTCTTCTGCGATATTGAACGACTTTTGATACTAGGGGTGTACGAAATAAGAAAAAGCTTTTTTAATGAATCGGGTTCTGTGGGGAATGCTGAAGCACCAATCGCCCCACCTCCTCCTCACTGAGGGTATTCAAATGATATGAATCCATTGTTAGGTGAAACCTCGATGTCGGTCAGAGGGTGGAGATGGAATGCTACCGCGGTCGCCGCTAGGCTGCGGGTCACCCGGAAGTCCGCGCCTGTCCGGAAGGAGATTGATCCAATCTGGAGACGCACGTGCGCGGCGCTCGCTCTGCCCGCCTCGCCCTCACCGCAGGCCCCGCCCACAGTCCCCGGGCACGTCCTCGTTCAGGTCAGCACCAAAGACTCCGCCAGGGCTCCGCCCAGGCTCCGCCCAGGCCCCGCCCAGGCCCCGCCCAGGCCCCGCCCAGGCCCCGCCCAGGCCCCGCCCAACCCCGCCCAGGCCCCGCCCAGCCCCGCCCAGCCCCGCCCATGCCCCGCCCAGGCCCCGCCCAGGCCCCGCCCAGGCCCCGCACAGGCCCCGCACAGGCCCTGCCCAGGCTCCGCACAGGCCCCGCACAGGCCCCGCACAGGCCCCGCACAGGCCCCGCACAGGCCCCGCCCATCCCCGCCGAGCCCCGCGCAGGCCCCGCCCAGGCCCTGCCCAGGCCCCGCCCAGGCTCCGCCCAGGCCCCGCGCAGGCCCCGCCCAGGCCCCTCCCGCATTCCCGGTTACGTCCCCGATCAGATCCCGGTCTAGACCCTTGCTCAGATTCCCACCCAGGTTTTCATCGAGATCCCCGTCCAGGTCCTCGCCCAAATCCCTGTCCAGGTCCTTGCTAGTCCCCGTCCCTGTCATACCCCTGCCCAAATCCCGTCCAGATCTCCTTCCAGGTCCTAGCTCAGATCTCGGCCCGGTCACCGCCAGGTCACCGCGCCACTCGCCTCGACCGCCCGCCGTACTCCGTCCAGCCGTCTGCCTAACCTCTCACAGCCTCTTCACCCGCCACGTCCAGCTCCCCGCCCCGCCTGCATCCCCACCTTCTCTGCCACGTCCCACATGCCATACCCCACAGCGCCCCGCCACGTTCCGCTCCGCCCCGGTCCGCCCCACCCCGTTTCGCACCACCATGTTCCTCCCCGCCCCGTTCCGCCCCGCCACGTTCTGACCCGCCACATTCCGAACGTTCCGCACCGCCCCGTTTCGCCCCGCCACATTCCGCCTCTATACGTTCCACCCCGCCTCGTCCCTCCCCGCCACATTCCGCCCCGCCACGTTCCGCCCCGCCACGTTCCGCCCCGCCACGTTCCGCCCCGCCCCGTTCCGCCCGGCACGTTCCGCACCTCCACGTCCATCCCCGCCACGTTCCTCCCCGCCACGTTCCGCCCCGCCACGTTCCACCCCGCCACGTTCCGCCCCGTCACGTTCCGCACCTTCACGTCCATCCCCGCCACGTTCCTCCCCACTACGTTCCATCCCGCCAAGTTCTGCTCGCCACGTTCCGTCCTGCCCAGCCACACCCCGCCTCGCCCCTTCCCGCTGCGCCACACATCTCTGCCTCGGGCTGTCCCGTCCACCTGGGCACGTGCCGCCCCACATTTAAGTCCGCCCTCCTCGCCCCCCCCCGCCCATCATTCGCCGGGAGCTAAGGCGCGCCCTTCCGAGTAGCGGTCGCCCAGCTGGGCACGTGGACCTTACGGGGACTACAGAGCGCGCCGCGGCCGCTGGAAGGATTACGTGTCTCGGAAATGTTCGCACAAGCTTCGGGGTTTCATTCATCTGCTTTCTCGCCGTTCTTTATACTTCTGTAGTAAAGAGAAACTATTGTAAAGCTTCGGTAGAAATATAAAATCTCGTATTCTGAGGCCTTGGTATCAAAGAAGCGGATAAATCGTATTCCAATATGTAGTTAATTACTTCCACTAATACATTGTGTAATCAGAATCCACGTTTTGGGAGTCCTTGATTCCGAAACTTGGTTGAAGTAATTTCAAATTGATAGTACGATAGCGACAGTGTATTGTTATTCGAGATTTGCACAAATGTGTTACTACTTGTAGATGCTCCTGTGCCAATTAGTTCGCAGTAACTGTTAACACAACATGTTATGAAACTCATAGTCATGTCTTAGATGAACGCCAATTTCTCAACTGATGGTAAGTTTTTTCGTAAAAAGCTTTGGAATTTTTGGTAAAATTAGATTCTGCAGCGTTCGTAAATTCAAACAACTCCTGTGGAATGCCAGCATTGCTATTAATCATTTTAGTTTCTGAAATTATAACACGATGCACTAGATATACAACAGGAACTCGTTTGAAAACGACAATGCCTCACTACCTTATCTCACGAAACCGGCCTCCTGTTACAAACAGGAGCCGAGTCACAAGGCCTTCTGTTACTAACGTTAACGAAGGTGGGCGTTCCTTTCGAATAAATCATGAAGAGTAGAAGAAACAAATCATGATTCGTAATAGAAACATTTTTATACTATCGTAGAAGAAATGTTTATACTTCGTCAGTGAAATTATTGTTTTTTTTCGTTCTTGATTGAGCAAAAAAACAATAACTTCACTCTCGTTAAGACTTTGCAAATTATCCTTTAGCATGGGTGAGGTTAGATTTATGTTTGGCAAAATCTAGAAGGAACCCATTTATCTCATCAATTTCTTCTTCAGTTTCCTTCCATCATTTCGGAGAATTGAGTCGAAGATGTTTCACGGGACTTTTCGTCCCCAAACTCACGAAACAAATTTACCTGTAATAAATATCTCAGTTCGACCGAGTAATCATTTGTACCCATCTTTCGACCTGGAAGTTCAGGTGGTTTTCGCTAGAACGCTTCAGCGCTCTAGCGACTAGAAGCATGCAAGTGATAGCAAAGTTATTCAGTAACAATCACGTGACGGACTTTGAAGTCATAACGTCTTACCTTAGCCCTAAGGTACGACCTTATCCTCCTCTATAGTGCGATTTTTCTAACTCTACCCCTCAAGCCCCTACGGCCACGATGGCATATCACACGCTAATTCGCATCTTTTTCCGTCGTGCCGCTAGTAATCGCGTGATCGCCAGCACAGCTTGATACGAACGCGATCATGCGATATCTGGCGGCACGACTGAGAACGTCACGAAATACCGTGACGTCTTCCATTGTGAAGACGGGCCTTGAGGGGCAAAGTTAGAAAAATCGCAATATAGGGTTTTTATCCAGCCGATGGCCGGTTTCCTTTTATTGGGACGCATATTCGACCATAGACCAGACGCCAACACACTTGCGGGTTCTTCTGATCCGGGCTCAGCCGAACACGAAGCCCTCCACAACAACACATACACGAGACACAAGAGTGTTAAACAACCACGCCCAACTCGAATCCGCGACCATTCGGTACACGCTCTTAGCCACCTCTGTCATCGAAGTACGACCTTATACTTTCATAAAAATAGTGCACGCGTATATGAATTTCTATTGTCACTTTACAAGCGGCAAAATGGCCGCCTGTAAACAGGCAAAGTCAGGTTTTCTAAATGATAAACTGACTCTCGTATCCAAAACTCTGGCGAGAATTAAAGGAAATGTTGGAAAGATGACGGGCAAGAAATTCGCGACAAAGGAGTCAATATCTTCGAGTTAGGTTATGTCGCCGTCCGAACTCCTCCCACCGTCGGGACGCGAACCCTAGGACCTTCCGGTCAGAGGCACTGCAGGGCCATCAGTGGATGCCCAGTGCTACCTTTGTCGGTCGCTTTGCAAAAGCATGTAAAATGAAAGAACTTAAAATAATCGAGATATCGAAGAATTTCACTTCATGAGATTGAAATTGAGGACGCTTCAAAGGCCGTTGTCAATATTTTGACTCTACGGAATTTCGAAATACCGAACATAATGTTTATGAAGAATATGAAAGAAATTTTATATTTAATTGTTGACCAAAAACCATGAAACTTTCCTAGAAAGAAATTTTGTTTATGTGTCGAAAAGTCGTGGTTTTTCGGCGCATGGTTACAATACTCCTTCTTCTTACCTTAGTAAGGGCGAGAAAGTAAAAATTGGGATTCAGAGGAGATCAAGTAATTGAAATTCAGTGTATAGATGATTCAATGTGATGTTGGACCACCGTCTGGTTAGAAGTGTTCATACGATGTAGCGTGCAGTTAACGACACGCCAACGTGGTCTCGTTAAGAACACGCGTCTTAAAATAAGCGCACGGCTGCTGGGACATTCCGCGCGTACGCAGTGTTGCCACATCAAACAACTGTACGTCTAAAGGATCATTGACAATGAAAATGTGAACGTGGTCGCGAGGACAAAAATTTGTACTTTTAACTACAACAATGGCGTGCCGTTCACAATAACTGCGGAATTAAACGTGAATATACCCACCTATCAATTTCGAAACCAATAAATGGTTGATAAATTCTGTTACAATCGAGAGGAAATAAGTGAAATGGAGGTGATCATAACTGATTTATTTCGCGTATCATGGGCGCGATGACTTTGAAGCAGGGACGCAATAATAATTATGCAATTTATACTGTTACAAAGTGCATTAGTTGATGCCCAATGAAAATGCTACAAGTTCTTTGGATGTTACTGTGATAAACGATAGTGTCTTATTCTCAGATTACGTGAACGTAAACGTGAAAGTTTGCATCCTGCGAACTTTCACAGTTACTTGTGTTTATGACCACGTTTACGTTTATATTCACCGTTCTGAATAGTTCCATCGATTAATTCCAACAACTTTGTGCCTTCAAGTTACTACGTTTACGTGGTGTTGACTGTACGTTTTTGTACGTTGACGATCCGTTTACGTACGTTGCCGGTACGTTTACGTGATGCTGACGATCCGTTTACGTTACGTTGGCGTTACGTTTAAGGGGTAAAGCTCGACAGCGGATGGAGAGTACTGATAAACAACCTACCGTTCGAATCTGATAAAATAATTCTGTTGCAAGTAAGAATTTATGGTTTTCATTGCGTTAACTAATATAGGAGATAATCTGGTAATCTGTACCTTTTGGTATGATGCCTCTAATTAACTCCCAGTAATGCCCATCAACTGCTTCATAAAAACATGAAAAGAGTTTGTAGTCGACCACTGAAAACCGTATTTAAAAATTTAAAATATAATTGTTAGTGAACTCGTATTTTCCTTGAAATAATGGTAACAATATAAACGAGATTATAAAGATAACTTTTTCAATTAACTACGAAGGCTAAGACTCCTCGTAAGACCTCTAAATGAAAAAAAAAAAGACGAAACAAAACGAAGCAAACAAGAAAGAGTATCAGATGTGAGCATACCGGACCAACCGGAGGAAGCCTCTGGAACGCAGCGATGAGCAGCGGTGGGAGGTGGGGGTGATGGTGGCGGGGGGCGATGTGGTTAGGGCGACGGTGGGGACGTGGGCGTGGGCGAAAGCTATTTATTAAACCAGTAAAAACTGTATGTGACGTATGGGGGAGGAGATTATCTTGCACACATTTTCTTGAGGTCCAGAATTTAAAAAATAAATAAAAAAGCGAGATTAGCAATATTATTTGAAAAAGTGGACATACTCGTTCCCGAGTTATAGAAAACATAATTGCAATGGTAAACGAACTGCAGATGTGATTTTTCTGCATTGCTAACAAAATAGTAACTCATCCTCAGCTCTACTCCTACCACTAAAAGCAAATGGAGTGCTCAACAAAACGTGCGCATTGAATCGTTAAACATCTACGTTCCTCCATGTTCAATGCTGAATAAAGGCTTGGAACATTGTTACGAAAGTAATAGTAAAAAAACTGCCAAAACACAATAGAAGAGTGGACGGGGTGGGAGCTGGGGTTAAGTCGGGTCGGGTCGGGTCGGGGCGGGGCGGGGTGGGTCGGGGCGGGGCGGGGCGGGGTGGGCCGGGGCGGGGCGGGGTGGGTCGGGGCGGGGCGGGGCGGGGTGGGCCGGGGCGGGGCGGAGCGGGTCGGGGCGGGGCGTGGCGGGGCGGAGCGGGTCGGGTCGAGGCGGGACGGGGTGGGTCGGGTTGGGGCGGTTCGGGGCGGGGCGGAGCGTGGCGGGGCGGAGCGGGTCGGGTCGGGTCGGGGCGGGTCCGGGCGGAGCGGGTCGGGTCGAGGCGGGACGGGGTGGGTCGGGGCGGGTCGGGGCGTGGCGGGGCGGAGCGGGTCGGGTCGGGGCGGGTCGGGGCGGGGCGGGTCCGGGTGGAGCGGGGTCGGGCCGGGCGGGTCGGGGCGGGTCGGGACGGGTCGGGTCGGGGCGGGGCGGGGCGGCTGCGTGGCATGGCGAGCGGGGCGGAACGGGGTGGAGCGTGGCGGAGAGGGGCGGGGGTTCGATGCAGTCCGGGCCGGAGGCGTTGACGTACGGGCCGCGCCGGCGCAGTGCGGTGGCGGGAACGGACGCGGTCGAGGAGGCAGCAGCAGCAGGTCGAGAACAGCAACAGGTAGCGAGTAGTGGGCGTCACCGAGCGAATCGACGCCAAGGCCTTCTGGCAGATAAACACAGGCATAAACGCACGCGGGGCCCGCCGCATCCGCCCACCCACTCGCCCGCCCAACCGCTCGCAGCAATTAATTAATAACTGAATTACCCCCCCCCCCCTCCAATTGCCCCAGGCTCTTCCTTCCGCGCGCGCCGCCTCGGCCGCCTGGGAATGTGGGTTATTCGACGGCAGGCGGCCTTGGCGCCTGGGGGGCCGGAGGAGGGGGGAGGGGCGTATGCACGGATGCGTGCCGGTCCGCGGGAGGATTCTCCCGCTTTTTAAACCTTTCCCGCCTTCGCCGCCGCCGCGGCGCCACTGCGCTTCCCCCCCTGTCGCAGCTGACTGGCCGTGACTCGGCCTGCAGCAGCAAAAAACGCTGGCGAATAAACAGCAAAAAAATGGTTTTCCACTTTTTATGTCACTGCAACAAATTAAATATTTTAACAAAAACAGTGTTCGAGCATACTGCAGCAACGTCTAGCGACTGTTAAGGTGGAGGAAGAAGGATATAGGCAATGCCTGGGTGCCTCCGACTCTCGCTGCCACGCTGACGCTTGCGGCGTTGCATGTAACTGAATTATGAATTAATAATAATAATAATAATAATAATAATAATAATGATATTAATAATAAATTACTGCAATAACGTACTATAATATCTCACTCTCTCTCAAAGTATATATAATTAATAAATTAATTAATATGATTACATTATGTGTATGAGTATATATTTAATATAATATTCACAAAAATTCGCGTCAGCGGAACGGAATTCAATTGTTGCATTCTCTGCATTGTTGATACTCCCTTAAAGAGCTAGCAATTTTTATTTCAAATATTTGAAAATAAATAATTTCTTTGAAGATTAATGTGTAAATATATAACAAAAGTTCCAATGTAAAAACGAACAAAGAAATAATATACAAAATTGAAAAGTATAATTTACGATACATCCGGCTGTCTGAAGCGCAGTAAATTTGCAGAGGGCTATTATATTTGTCACGGAATTATAGAAAAACTACTCGTGCTTTGAAAATATTAAGCATGACCTTATTTGAAGATGTATTTCTGATAAGTATAGAGAAAACCAGCTGCCATCTATCGCCGCCCAAAGTACATTTTTTGACATTTTCTCAATTTTTCGGTTTTTTCATGGTAGAACGGAAATATTAATTTTAGAAATTGAACACAAAAACCTCGTCCTAAATTAGAGTTTTCTTTTAAAAATTTGTAGCCATTTTTAAGAAAATGGCGTTTAAGCGCTACTAAAAATGCGAAATTTAAAGCTCTTTTTCACAGAAAATTTGTGAGTTTTCAAAAACCTTCATTTGAAGCGATTTGAAACACATTCACAAATATAATAATGTTTACATGTCCCTTCGAAAAGTTTGAAGAAAACATTTGGAGCTATTTATGAGAAAACGGCGTTTAAGCGTTTCTGAAAATGCGGAATTTTGAGCTAGTTTTCACATAAAACGGTTGAGTTCTCGAGCAACTTTACTTGAAATTATTGTCCCGAGCATTTGATGTGTTCGGCGAATGTTCGCTCCCTTTGATGTGTCCAAAAGACCGACACGGGGTGGATAGGGCGAACGCCGAATGTTCGTCACTTGACAAATAATAAGCAATACATCCACAGCACTCACAGGAAGCAGTACAAATAGTAAGCAACACATCCACAGCGGTGGCTCGCTAGTCGCCAAATTTACGGATCCGCCTTTAGAGGAAAGACTCGAATATAATTTCTTTGTGCTTCTAGTAACATTTTCCCGGCAATTATCCGAACGCATAATGGCGCTATTAGAATTAATTAGCTTCAAATTAGCATTTAGGAGCAAATATTATGAGCTATAAGAAACGTTTAATGTAATTTTCATGGACTTTCTCCGGCAGTTTTTTTAATGTTCGCCAAAAATTGAAAGAGACCCAAAATTTTCTCTAAGAGGTAGAAAAGGGAGATGAGAGTAATTTGATCAAAATCTCATGCATACTAACTTTTTTCTTGTTTTTAAGTTCAAATGTACAAAATTACATTAAGATCGCAATAAAACTCTATTTTTTTAAATGAGGAAGCACTTTTATTTTTGATTGATTAGCGCGTCGATTAACAACGCCGTTGGTCCCGTAAGTGTAGTGCATGTTTTTTGCGCGGAAGCTGGCGGTGATTCCCCCCCCGTCAGTTGGCTAGATGCACGTCAGGTGAGAGGTTTTCCCCAACCAGGTATCTTTCCCCTGCGGGGTAGCATCACAGTCGGGTGAAGCTCTAAGCCAGGGTTCCTCAAAGTACGGCCTGCGGGCTACATGCGGCCCGCCGAGGACATTTATACGGCCCGCCGGGTTTTTATGGTTTAAAGAATTTTTTTCTTAAAATCCGCACATTTTTTACTGTGTATTAGGGTGTCTAGGGATGGCAAAAAATCGATGGTTTTTAAACAACGATGTCTTCCACCAGAAACATCGATATTTTTATTAATTATTTTTTAAATATTTTATTTGTTCCCGTTTTGATTCTTCACTTCAAAATAAGACATATGCAGTGTGTATAAGAATTTGTTGATAGTTTTTGTTTTACTATAGTGCGACTTTTCTAAGTCTGCCTCTCAAGGCCTGTCTTCACGATGGAATATGTCACGGTACCTCGAGTCTTTCTCAGTCATGCCGCTAGATGTCGCATAATCGCGACCGTATCAAGCAGTGCTTGCGACCATGCGACATTTAGCGGCAGGACCGAGAAAGACGCGAAATGCCGTGTGATCGGCCGAAGAGGCTTGAGAGGCAGAGTTAAAAAAATCGCACTGTATAATCCGGCCCTCCGACGGCCTGAGGGACAGTGAACTGGGCTCCCGTCCTCAAAAGTTTGAGGACCCCTGCTCTAAGCTCTCAACTGATCTCCCGGTATGTGTGGCTTGCAAGTAGTGGTGTGTGCTTGTAAGGGTTGAGGTCAGGGCAAGCAAGACGAAGGATAGGATACTGCTCCGGCATTAGCCCGGTGTTGATCGGAGAATCCACGGAAAACTACCGATCAGAGCAGCTGGCTGATAGAATTCTCCTTCAGACAGCGACTGAATTCGACCTCGCTGTCTGGCTAGTGTCGATAATCCTGGCATCGTTGGGTCTCGTACCCTAGGACCTCATGGTCAGAGATACTGCACTGACATCAACTGATACCCTGAGCCACTTAAGCCGGCGAATTCTTTTTTGTTCTAAATAAAACAATAATTTGAAAAAAGTAGCCTAAGTTGTGCCTGAGAAAGTACTATACCCTACAGTGAAAACCCCTTCGGAATCGGTTTCCCCTTTCGATAAATTAGTCCGGAAACAGACAGATACAATATCCTTACCACGACTGACTTTACTTTCACGAGTATAGGACCTAAATTAGAATATGAGATAAGAAGATAGTTATTTTAAAACCACAGACATTACAATTTTACCCGTCACCACAGACGGGAGTGAAACTGACTCCTTTCTCTTCTACATTTTTATTTTATTATTTTAACTCTCCCGCTATTTCTACCAGGACTTTATTACCTTCGAACTAAATCTTTATTGTTGCGTATGCGGATTGTCGATTTTATATTCCTTGATTTGAAATAATAAGATTTATTTTCTGTTGAAAGTAACTTTGCGCGTCACGGAGTCAGTTTGACTCCACGTCTGTGAACGCGTGACAAGAAGAATTACTTGTAGATACTACTGACATGACGGGCGTGTATGTATTTTTTTTTGCGTTATGTGACGTATATTTATTGTATTTATATTTTTTAATTTTTTTAGAATTATCTTTCGTATTATCTTTTTATTTTTCGAGCACTATCCTTGATATTTTTCTCGTTTAGGGCTAACGGCATCAGTAACAAGGCTGGATTTTATAAAAAGTCTAAAGAACTAGTTACCAAGGAAGTAGAGAGGAAATTGTCCAACACATGTTTTCGACAAGACATCAGAATTTCAATTAAGGAAATACTAGGTAGAGAAAAGTGGGCAACAGTAAAAGAAGATGGAAAACTAACAAAAAGAAAATACTGCTCTATTTGTCCTAAGACTCTGAAGAGGCAAACATATTATTTGTTGCTCTTGTAAATATACATTGTGCGGTCAATGTTCAACAATATGTAGCAATCGTAAAAGCAATAAAACATTAAAAGTATTTATAAAATGCGTTTAATTAAAATGCAATTAAATGCGTTTAATTGTTATATTCGCATTAAATATTTAATCTGAATAGCTCGAGTGGAAAGATACAATTAATAGACTAGTAATTAATAATTATTATGTCAAAAACTTTTAAAACCTTTTTTATTATAATAGAAGTAATTTCACAATGTACACATTAAAAAAAAAATGTGATATAAGTATAAATTCTCGCGGAAACATGCGGAGTCAGTTTGACTCCACGTCTGTAGTTGCGTAACATAAATTCTTGTCTGTTGTTACAAGTATAAGACCTAAAGAAGAAAATGATATGATAAGAAGATAGTTATTTTAAAATTACAGACATTCCAATTTTATTTGCATAGTGACACAACCGGGTTTTTTCTTTGAGCAACTATACAAGTAGGTACAATTTCCAGTCGTCTTCCTTTTTTCCTTTTCATTGTTGATTTATAGTTTCATCATTTAATCATTATTGAGTAATAACTTAATACTTTACTATAGTTTTACTTTACTATACTTTACTAACTTACTTTACTATAGAAATAACTAAAAATTATTTATGTGTAGGGGCGGTACATAAATTACGTAACGCATATTTTCAATACCCCCTCTCCCCCTTGTAACGCACACGAAACACGACTTGAAACCCCTCTTAATAATTACGTAACACTTGCGACAACACCCCCCCCGCCCTTTGTGGTTGCAAGAAGTGAAAATAAATTATTACACAGTAAAACAATTTGTATTAATTTTACTTGTGTTGTATATTAAAATTAATGTTAATTAAAGTAGAAATTAGTTGGAGTTGTGAGTGAAGGAAGAATACTTGGACGAGAAATGGTTGATCACAAGCTATGCACACGCCGTCGTGGATGATGCAAGAGCGAGAATCTAGAGTGTCAATTTAAATGAATGCTAGAGTATACTTCATATCAGGTTTGAATATTTTCTTCGGAATCTTACAGATTAAAAAAAACGTTGAAAAAATATTTCCATTTATTGTAACAATTTACAATCAATAACTTTAGTTTCTTTACTTTTTTAAAACAAATTAATTAGTTAATATTTCAATGTTTTAGTATAGGATTCAAAAAAGGAATTGTTTCAGCAAACGTTGAAAAATGTAAAAAAAATATTATTACGTAACACATAATTAATACTCCCTACCCCTATGTAACGCAGCGTAACACTGCCCCAGAAACCCCCTCCCTCTTGAGCGTTACGTAATTTATGACCCCATAGTGTATCAGGTGAATACAAACGAACCTATCCCCTTTGAGTGCGCAACTGATGATTTGCATTGATTGAGTCAGTGATAGAAATGTATTATCATATGAATCGATTGATTAAAAAACTTACTCAGTTTATATATTTTTATTAATTATAATGCTGTTGTTCATCAATACAATGATTGATGTCTTCACACCCAGTATATTACAATTTTTAGTTATTTTAATATAATTGAGTGAGTTGTGTAGTAATTAGTTTAACAGCGTTGATAATTATCTAAATTACTAATATAATTAGTGAGCAACAAATTAATAAATTTTATTCTGCACTAACAAAATGTAATGTTTTATTTCCGAAGAGGTTGATCATTGTATTGAAACTTAGCAATATTATTAATAAGAATATTGGATAGGTTGGGTTAATCTCGGACTTCACCAATCCAAGTCGCGCACAGATTGCAAGAAAACGAGAGCTTAAAAAAAAGAACACAGATTTAACTTCTCCATTTTACGCCACACGCAGTTTTAACTTTTGACGTGAAATAAACGACATAAAATAATTGTCAATCGAATTAAGTCAAATTAACTTGAACAACTCAGGAAGTCTGGCTACAGAAGGCGCGAGGAGAATCGTTTTTTCTGGACACATTACCCAGTAGGCCCGATATTTCCTTTGCAACATATTCCAATTTTCCAACTGCGTTCCGTGTTTTACCGACAGTTTTTTTAAATTACCAAAAGTCTTTTTTTGTAAATAGTTTTTCCAAAAACGTATCCCACATTCAAAAAAATTGAATTCACTTGTATAATTATATGAAAAAAAGTTTCGTTGGAAGAATAGACTCATTATTCAGTCCTCGTTGACGTTCTTGCAAAGGAGCCCCATACTTATACAGCACTACTCAGTTGACCAAATATGGAAGGAGTACGTGAACATACATAATTACGTTGTCATTTTCTTTCTTGGTATTATTTTTGTTTGTGGGTCACACCACTTGGAAGTTACCCGACTGTGTCTTTTTCCTTATTTTTAGTTCCAGGCGACTCTTTCAAAGAATTACGTGCGACGTGTTCTCTGACTCCGTTGATGAAATGCAAATATTCCAGGTATACATTAATTACCAACGGCGAAAGTAATAAGTAAAACTGAAAAGCGGTGATTCTCCTGTAATGAAGTGGCATCAACTAACATCACCATACTTACTTCTGTAGTTTCTTTGTTCGGCTTTCGTATCCTTGTCCCACACGTTGTCTGATTGTTCTGGCTCATGAGTATGTATTTTTGCCCCGTCGAAACCTTGAAAAGCAATCTCCGGCACGAGCATTAATAAACAAATTAAAAATAAAAAGACGGCGCCTCTTTCGTCTGGAGGTTCGAAGCCTTGAAGGCAGGCGCGCCTCGTGACTCGCTTGTTGGCCGGCGCGGCGCGGCGCGGCGCTGCGCTCCTCGTTATTTAACGTCCCCGCGGCGGCGGCAACCACCTCCCGCCGTGCGGGATTCAGGCAGCAGCCGCGAGGTCGCGGACGGGCGCCACTCAATTCAGTCCCGGGAGCCATGATTTTCACACCGCAATTTCTGTCGAATCATACCCGAGGGGGCGTGGTTGCTGAGTAAGTGTGGAAATGATTTCCGCGAGCTCATATTGTGAAGCCTTGGAATCGAAAAATGATTAAATCCTAGGAAGGATTGATTGAGTGTTTCTGATTCCGGGCGCGTCAACTATTGAGGTGTTTGTGTGTATGTGTGTCTAAGGCGTGAGGATAGGACAAGGAAGAGGCAGGAAATATCACGCGCAGTCCGTCACCCGTTTGTTAGGGTACAGCTGCGGCATTCGCCTGGTATTGATCGGAGAAACCACAGAAAAATATCCATCAGAGCAGCCGGCCGCTAGAATTCTCCTCCAGACAGCGACTGAATTCGACGTAGCTGACAAGCTAGTGTCGAAAATCTTGCCGCCGTCGGGACTCGAACCTACGGCCTCGCTGCAGGGGGACAGCAGTGACATTAGTTGATGCACTGAGCCATCTCTCCCGGTTTCTTCTGGGGAGAGAACAGGGCAATCCCTAGGGCGATGATAGGGCAAGTGTAAGTGTGGGAGTGAGTAAGGGGTGAGGCTAGAACAAGGAAGAGGAAGGAAAGATCGCGCGCTGTCCGTGGCCCGTTTGTTAGGGAATTGTTCCTGCGTTTGCCTCGTGTGGATCGGAGAAACCAAGGAAAATCGCCGACCAGAGCAGCCGGCCGCTGGAATCTCCAGGCAGAGGCTGAATTCAACCTAGCTGACAAGCTAGTATCGAAAATCCTTCCACGGTCGGGACTGGAACACTATGTCTTCCCGGTCAGAGGCTGTGCAATTGACGCCCTAAGCCAGTGTTGTCAAGGTCGATGCCACGACGCAATCGCCCCTCCATGCAGTTCATTACCCCGCCACCAGAGACAACACTATCCTATTGCAAAACGGCGGGGTTACTACTGCTCGTAATAGTTCCCTTTCCCGACGCTAGTTGGGCAGAGAAGCTCGTGCCACGACGCGTGCCACTGCCACCAGTAGAAGACCTTGACACCACTACCCTCAGTCATCTATGCCGGTCTGCGTGCGCGGGGTCTACCGCGATGTGCTACTCAATTCAGTCCCGGGAGCCATGATTTTCACACCGCAATTTCTGTCGAATCATACCCGAGGTGGCGTGGTTGCTGAGTAAGTGTGGAAATGATTTCCGCGAGCTCATATTGTGAAGCCTTGGAATCGAAAAATGGTTAATTACTATGGTCCGATTAAAATAAGTTGGTGATTGACAGTAGTGCTTCTGAAGCTGTAGCTTCATATAATATGAGTGTTTGATTTGGTTACTTTTACAAGTTTTTATTTCAAGTGTCTGTTTTTGTCTCCCAGGAACACGTGTTCAATGGTACACAACCTGTCAATGTCGGTTCCTTCCATTCGCAACTTTCAATCACCAACTTCTTTTAATCGGACCATAGGAAGGAGAATAGCGCAACGCCATGGGAGATGATCCGTCTCTTAAAATTTTTTTCTCAAATTTCATTCTGTAACATTTTTGTATCTGTTTAACCTTTGATAATGTTTATAAGTTGCTTTAAATGATACTTCTATTCAACTAACTACTTACCTACTATAATATAACTTACCTAATATAAACTATCCTACTTTTACTTTTGTAGATTGTATTGTATGAACTAAATTGTAAACAGGTGATATGTAGTTAGGCGGAAGGGAGGGTCTGATGGCCAGAGCCTCGCCGTATCAATAAAGGCATTATTATTATTATTATTATTATTATTATTATTATTATTATTATTATTATTATTATTATGATAGGGCGAGTTAAAGTGTATTTGTGAGTCAGCGGTGAGGTTGGAACAAAGAAGTGCAAGGAAGGATCACGTGCGGTGCGTGAATTCCTCCTGCATTTGCTTGGTGTTGATCGGAGAATCCACGGAAAACTATCAGAGCAACCGGCGTGGTCGCTGAGAGAAGTGTAGATGTCATTTCCGCAAGCTCGTATCGTGAGGCTCTGGTATGGAAAAAGTGGTTAAATCCTAGGGAAGAGGAGAGGATGGGTGAGGAGAGGATGAGGAAGTGGAAGGAAAGATCGCGGGCGGTCCGTGGCCCATTTGTTAGGGAACTGCTCCGGCATTCCCCTGGTGGTGATAAGGGAATCCACGGAAAACTACCGGTCAGAGCAGCCTGCCGCTAGAATTCTTCTCCAGACTGCGACAGTCTGGAGAAGAGAGAGTGGAAAATTCTTCCACCGTCGGGACTCGAACCCCAGGGCTCTCCCGGTCGGAGGCTGTGCAGTGCCATGTCCTGAGTCATCGAAGCCTGTTTGCCAGGTCAGTGAAGGGGTGCGATGTGCTACTCAATTCGGTCCCGCGAGCGATGATTTTCACACTGCAGTAATCCCTCAACATTGGCGAGAGTTGGGTTTCCAAAAAGCATCGCGAATGTCAAATCCGTGAATGTTGAGTCTATCTTTTAATGAAGAAAGGTGGGTTAGATTCCTGGCCATCGACAAACGATTGCAGAAGATTGGTTTTGTGGTGAATTGGCATTGAATATTAAATGATCAGAGGTGTTGCCAACAATGCTGGTTGTCATTGCCAATATTATTGGGAATGACAAGACCTGTGATCATTTAAGTCACCTGAGTAAGCGCTATTACAAACAGAATTCACAATGAACATCCCAAAGTGAAGAAATAAAACAATATTTATATCTTATTTCAAAGATAAAAGTGATTGGATACGGGATTTGCTTCTTTTTTTGTTTTATCTCCCTCCTCGTTGTTCTAATATTCAAATATGTTATAGTTGCTGCTTCTACTTCTCTCATAAATTTCGAAGTTATTTCCATGTTCGCATCAGATTGGAATGCCCTCTTCACAAGAGATTGATGAAGTTTTAGAACGCCATTAACAATTTTGACATTGATGTTCCTCAAGGATGCAGATTCGCTTCCGTTAGTCATCATTACGTTCGAGGAGGTTTTCTTCATTGATGATTTCCCGAAGGTCGTTTTTAGTGAGGTTATTGTAATGAGTGTCAGATCCAGAATAGCTTTTCTGTTCATGTGGCCGAGACCCTTACCTCCAATTTGTTGCAACCGATTTGACTTATTTTACAATTGTGTTATTCTATTAATGTGAATTGGCATTCCAGCTTTGAATTTTTGAAGAACGCAATACTTTGAACTCCATTGTCTGCCGAGTTGGTTTCTCAGATGTTGTTGGTAAAGGAAATGATATGCGATCACTTTTAAAACGAAATGGAGGACCAAGAAAAGACGCATTCGCGATTGTTAAAATCGCGAATGTTAAAACCGGTGGCCTTTCTCTAATCGCGAATGTTCGGAACTCGTGAATAGTGAAATCGCGGACGTCGAGGGATTACTGTAATTTCTTTTGGAATCATACCCGACTAGGGCGAGGTCTCTTAGAAGGTGTGGAAAGACCCTGGAATCGAAAAACGAGTTAAATCTTGTTCCTACATGTAGTAAAGTACTTTTCTGAACACTTTGTGCAGTCAGAATCCATGTTTGTGGGTCCTTAATAACGACAAATTGGTTGACGGCAAAACGTCTTTCTGTCCTGTCTTTGGTCGACGCTAGCGCCTAAACCGTCCAGAATTGATATTCTCCCAAGGATCTGGCTAAACTTCAGGCTCTTGAGTTTGAAGCTGATGTTTTGTTTTTAGGGGAAGGAGTACTTTACACGAAATCTGAAAATGTTCAAGATTTTATCAAAAATTACTTCAATTTTTTATTGAACTTTTTCCTTCGATAGAGCAAAGGAAACTGGGCTTATTTTCGGCGAATTATCTAAATTTTTGATAATTAATAATACGTTTTTATAATTAATAATAATTAATAATAATTTTTAGTAATAAGTAGGTAGCTCAAAATGTGTTCGTCTTCTTCTTGCAAGTACAATATTGAAAGTAAACATTGTTTTCTTAATGAAATTTATTCTTTAAGAAATATTATATGCACTTTTTCGAAAATATGAAGTTTTTGCGTAATTTGTGTGAAATATAGACAATTTTTAAACAATTATTTGCTCAAAAGGGGACCAAATTTTGTCCTTATTTGTTTCTCGGATTCCGCTTACAAAATCTGTGCAGGTTCCATTTTAGGCTAATTCACTGTATTTTCGTAAATTGACAAAATAATATTGCAAAAGTAGAACAATGATGATAGATTTTTTCCCTTAATGAAACCATTTCATACAAAATCTGTAAATGAAGTCATGTATACTGTTGCGAAAAAATAGTATTTATCGCATAATTTTTGCTTGAAGTTAATGAAATTTATAACAATTTTTAAAAAAAGACTCAAGTATGTGAAATCGCGGATTAAATGTTTGCAATCATTAATTAGCATTTTTCTGTTAGCTGTCAAAATTGTAACTGTTACATTGTTTTTGTATTTTTGAAGACTTCGTGGGTATCTTACAAAACATTTGACACATCTTTTATGGCCTGAGGGAGCTTAGTTTTCTGTCAATTCACCCGTATATTGAAAATCAGTAATATCTCGTAGATAGCACTGCTAATAACACAAAAAAAATTTTAACAGAAAAGCAACAAAAAATACAGCAGATTATTTAAACACGAATGTGTAATGAACTTAGTTTTTCATTTTTTAGTAGGAATGAGAAGTCGTGAATAAAATATCGATGTAAAAATTAAAACATCGATGTTCATAATGCATCGCCCGAAAAATGTCGATGTTAGTAATACTGATTCAGTAACCTTCAATGTTAAAGCAGGGTAATTTGTCAGTGGTGAGGTTTGTTTATTTTTAATTGAGATACAATTGACAAAATATAATAAAAGAACATCAGAACATTTAACAAAACTGTTATTATATGACTGGATAAACTAAAAGGTGTATGGATTTCATTTAATGTCGAAAAGTCGATTTTAATTATTTTACACTGTTGGTCACTTTGGTCTGAAGAATGTTCAATTTAAATTGTAAATACATCGATGTTAAATGAACATTGACTTGAAAAAATCGATATTAAATCCATCGATGATTTTATAAAAACATAACTGTTTTTTAAAACATTGACATGTTGCATCGCTTTTCGCTTTTGCGTCATCTATGGACTATCTGTCACGTAGGCTGAGCTCGCATTTCTAATAGCGGTAGTTGGAGACCTTTTGACCTATGGTTATCGCGTTGTGGAGAGGAGGCAGGCCCAGTCTTCCGTCATCGTTTACGGAACTTTCTGTTTGTTCCAGAAACGTTTCAACAAATGAATGATTCTTACTCCTTTAGACATAGTTACGATAAATGTCAAAGACTTAAAAAAATACATGGTAAGTTGTGTTGGTTGTGACATCGTAATAATTTTTTGGGGGGGGGGAATCGTGAGGGTAGTGAGCAATAAAAAGGTTTTTTTTTACTAGTACAACGTTCCGACCGCGTGCAATTTTAGACAATTGGATTGAAATATTTAAATTATGCCAAGCTAAGATCATAAAGCAGAGATTTTAAGCTTTAATCTTATTTAAATTAAAAGTATTTTGGATAAAAATTTACGGAGATATGGCCATTTGAAAAGTGTCTATTTCCACGGCATTAACTTAAAATCGACAATATTCCGACTAATGTAGCAGAGTCATATAAGAAGAATTGTTTGATGATCATACATTTTTTGCGAGATAATGTAAGCCCCTCCTCTGACAAAAATCCCGTGATAAGAATAAAATTAAATAATATTTATTCGTTATTTGCTAAAAAGTAGGGGGAAAACCGAAACACGGGGTGTTTATAGGGTTTGTGGCACTCCTAAACCCGTTTTAAAAACATTTTATTCGAGCCGATGTTTTATATATATGTTTATCATATATAAGTTTGTTTATATTTAAATATATTTAATTGTATTTAATTTGGTCAAATTATTATTGAAACAGACTTTATTTTTTAATATGTAATTATAAACTTTAATGTAAATACATCCAGCAACAGTTTCGAGGTTTCTTTACCTCATCATCAGGCTAGAATACAAATTAATGAAAGTTGATTAACTGAAAAGAATTTTTTAAACAATTTTGATTTTTTTTCTTTTTCTCAAAATAATTATTACTCAGTATAAACATATGGAGCTTACCTTATGTTCTTTTGCAATCACAAACTTAATAATTCCAAGTCAAAATAATTTGTTATATAAATAGTTTATAACCAAGGAAGGTAACCATGGTATCGTCAATAAATGGGTATGTTTTTAGGTATGTTTTTGGAATATGAACAATCTAACAATCTAATCTATATAAAAATTTTTGAGGAGTAAATTGTATAAATTTGTGAAAACATTTGATTCAACCTGAGTATTTAAACAATTATGATTTTAATAAATAAAGTCTCAAGAATAGATCTCGAAAATTGTTTTGGTTCTATTCCTAATATTTCAACATTTATAAAATCTATCATGTGACCCATTTCAATTCTGTGTGTCGAAATAGAATTTAGTTTTTGTGAAATTTCGTTTATATTTCTTATAAGTTCAGATATTCTTAAGTTTAATTTCCTTTTAGTTTGTTCAATATAAACTTTAGGACAATTTTGACATTGGATTTTATAAATTAAATTTTGGAAATCAAATAATTCTTTTTTATCTTTCAAATTCAAAATAATATGTTTTGTATTATTTACACTATTATAAAGTTTGATATTAAATTATGATTTTAATTCTTTCTTAAGACACTATTAATTTTTGGAATAAACGGCAGACATATGAAGTTTTTTCTGAATTATTCATATTAGGATCCAAAATATTTTTAGAATAAATTAATTTTAACCTTTTCTGTACGTGTTTATGAATATATTTTAAAGGATAATTATTTAAACTTAAAATTTCTTTAAATATCGATAAATTAGTCTTATGAAAAATTGTTGCAGAAAGTTTTATTGAAGATTAAAATAATAATTTGACCAAATTAAATAGATTTATACATGTGTATATATATAAAATAAATAATATATTATATATAAAATTACCCATTAGATGATAATAAACAATAAAACACAATTTACCCAACAAAAGGAAAAAATTATCTGTAGGTTGATGCGGCATTAATGCCCAGAAGTGATGTACCATATTTTTATAAACACACAAATTGGTATCTCCTGCAACTGAGAACACAGATTTCTTCCATCGTGTTACCAACTTTATTGGTATGGAAACACTCGGTCACGGTTATAGGGCATTTTTATTTTAAAGATGCCTTTTTACTGACCTACTCTACCTAATCACCAAAAATTTTAAAAAAATCATTAAAAGGCTTTCATATTAATACCTGGAGAAGGGCTAATAGGAAATAAATAAAAACAATCTAATATCTGCATTTTAAACGTATTGGAGAGCAAATGTCAATATCAATGCAACGCTCTATCGATGGTGTTTCATTGGCGAAGAACAATCACATACTTTTTTCAAAGATTATCATTTTGCAAGAGAACGGTTTTATCCTGAACGGAACGGTCAAACGATCGAAGATTGTCGTGTGTCTTTATGAAATTTTACTAGTTAAAATGTGCCATTTTCTTAGAATATTTGTTCGCTTAAACAACAAATGACGATTTTTGACGTGTGTCACTTTTTCTTGCACATCGACGATATGCAATTTTAAAATAATATTCTAATGTTTGATTATCAATGTTACTATCTGAGGATCCACCACGTTCTAAACTTTATATCTCACGTCCCATCTCACTCGTTATGTGGGTCCAATCTCACTTGTCATTTGGGTCTAATCTCACTTGTTATGTGGGTCCAATCTCATTCATTACGATATTAATCGCGTAACTTTTCTTGACCGATTGATTGAAGAAATGCGGGTAGAGTATGGGTATTAGTTACGAAATCGGCCACAATATTTTATTACGCAATGCCAATCCTTAAAGAATCAGTCATACCTTCACATTTTTCTAAAAAAATTGCATTCTAACTTTCTCAATAGTTCGAGGTATATCCTGTGATGGATCTTCACCTGCTTCGCTCATTATATCTTTTGGCGAAAATCGTGGACCAAAGTTATCGTCTTCAACAGCAAATAGTTTCTATTTCGCGGCAGCGGATACATGTTTGGAATGTTGTCATCAGTGTTCACTGCGATCTTTTGCCTTCAATTGTTTATTGTACCAGAGAAGGGAATGCAAGGTCATCGGTCATGAAACTTTGCGCAATCAATAGCAGTGTGTACGATTAGTACACATAACTACCGCTTGGTGACACTGTTGCGGAAGGCAGAAGCCAAAAGGGCTAGAATAATAGAAGGGTTCGAGTCTCTTGCAGTGGCGACACGCGAGATTAAGTTCTTGATTAACCTTTACGATATTGTAAATACACATACAACTTAATTTGTGAAATATCGAAAAGTTCGAAGATATTCATCAGAAGGCTACAAACTTAATAACAATACAATAATTAATTTTGTTATGCTATAATGTAACCATACTCAAATCAAGAATAAACTTAAACCAGCTTTGAAACAAAATTATCAATCTAACTGCTTACTTATAATTGATGTATACACCTTGTTTTCAAGAGTTT